>JACXGM010006762.1:7727-32187 GCA_016801145.1 Umbra pygmaea | reverse complement strand
GTTAATGGCTTGTATTGATGCAGAGTTCATGACCTGTGTTGATACTGAGTTAATGGCTTGTATTGATGCAGAGTTCATGACCTGTGTTGATACTGGGTTAATGGCTTGTATTGATGCAGAGTTCATGACCTGTGTTGATACTGGGTTAATGGCTTGTGATGATGCGGAGTTCATGGCGGTTTGCTAACTGTCCTCTCTTGGCTTCCAGGGGGAGTGTGGTACTGATGGACTAAGTCTACCTGGACCTCGTGGTCTGCCCGGTCCTCCAGGACCCATCTTCAACCTGCAGGATGTATGTAGAAATAAAAAGAATATAATAAGAACGCTGTTCTGCTGTCATATTTTTACTGAAATGTCTGATGTGCTTGTCCTCAGCTCTTCCTGAACGACACAGAGGGCCTGTTCAACTTCACTGAGATGCGAGGGCCCCCTGGTCCAAGGGTGAGTACTGTGTTTGGATGGTGTATTTCAACAGAAATGTCCATTCTTACATATATCAAATAACCTGGACACTGGAGCATAGTGAAAAGCATTATAACTCAAGCCTGTGTTCTATTAATTCATGCATGATACTAATACTTAATTCATTGTGGTTGCTAAGCCTGTCATATGTATATAGGTTAAAGGCCTATTTTACAATCCTTATTAATGACTAATTACAAGAGCATTGTTCAGGTAAGGGTAAACCTGACCATGTAATCAACCATTAATGCAAACCAAATATGTTCTTAATACAGAATACATTTGGCTAGGTAATATAGGGCCCAATGATTCGTTTTATTTTTTGGCCGATTCCGTTATATTTTTTCCAAATTCCGTAATTTCCGTTTTATTTTTTCCAGGTTCCATGATTTCCGTGTTATTTTTTGTGATTTCATTTTTAATCTCAAACCTCCATATAAACCCCCTGGACCAATAGTTTCCAAATGTTTTTGGTTACTGTACCACCAGGGGTCCTAGAACCCATGGTTGGGAAACACTACCCAGGTCAAAGTGGTTTCCTCAACTACCTTTTCACCAACCTGCAACTAAACAATTATTTGGACAAAAGTTGCATTCCGAAGCCCACACCCAAACCTAAAATATAGAGAATACTGCTGTACAGGTTGCACATGTATTGCCAGATAGGCTACATTTACGTTATTTTACAAAGTAGTATCAAGCGCAGTCGTGTGGACAAAGCCATAACATTCAGCAGCAGTCCCGCTAGTTCAACCCTGCTCTCTTTGAGTGAGAGAGCTGCCTGATTAGCAAGACCGTCAAAGAATTACTTCAGCCGAAGGAACATAGACACATTAAAGATATTCGTGATTGTTGCCCTTTAAATTGTAGAACCTAGTCATATGCATTTGGATAAGTGAGTGAACTGAGAAAAACAAGCGTTAGAATGAAGTAAATACCATTGTTTATAGCTGTCAGCTATCAAGCGCATTACAACGTTTGAACGATACGATGGAGCGCATGCTGGCCAAGTTCAGTAGAGAAACACAAACTGCCTTTATGTAGAGCGAAAATTAACCTACATATTTGCTGCCTTTTGTATTAGCAGAGACGCAGTTCCAATTGTTAATATTACAATTGTTAATATTACAGGACTATATATGGTTTATAGAAAAAATATATATATTTAGCTGAATTTCACGTTAATGTCTGAATTCCACGTTAATGTCTGGACTCAGCAATTCCGTCCGCGTTCTTCACATCGCGGAATACATAGTGCACTATTATCATAGGCTATTTTAGCAGGAGTCAAAAGTCTGACTGGTTATGTTTGTCATTATTTTACAATATCGTGAGTTATGTGAACACTTATGTTTGGAATACCAACACAGAAAAATATACATAGTATATATCTATTAAATATGTATCATTTGTGTCCTTGTGTTGTCTAGTGGTCTAAGCCGCTGCCTTTATATTCCACTTCAGCATGGATTCTATTCCAGGACACATAACCTACATAGTAGACTAATGAAATTACATGATAGCTATTACATAAAACCATACCAACTCATTCCAAAGATCATATGCTAAAATGGTTTCAATCCTTTAGTAAAATCTGGACATAGAATCCATGCAGTACTTTCCTGGACTCCCAATGGTCTATGCACCCCACTTTGAGAACCACTTGTATATGTAATAAATATGCATAACCTACTTACATAGAATATGTATAGGCTTACACTGTTCCTTGATTATGTCAGGTCTAAAGCCTGTTGATGTATTGCAGCCTTGAAATGTGTCCATGATTTAAGACTGTAACTAATAGAAGCCGCAAACCCAGTGCTTGTTACTCTATAACTGCATGTGACTTGACAGCTATGCTAACCTGGACCTGCTACCTGCTGTGTGTGCCTGTATGTGTGTGTTTGATTGCATGTCACAGGGCCCGGAAGGCGAGCCTGGCAGGGCAGGATTCCCTGTAAGAGAAAATTAATTCCTAATATGTGTTAACTTCATTAAAGTCATTCATCATGAATTGTACATTTATGCGTTGCTCTAAAAACCATGCTGATTTAATTTTGTCTTTGCTACCATATGATGAAAATGGGTAGGTTCTTTATCATAATGAGAAGAATAGTTTAAAATAAAATATATATTGAGCCTCCTGCTCATGTTTTTCTTGTGTGTCCATTGTTAATTTTGTGGTTTTTGCCCCCCAGGGACCAAGAGGTCCAAAGGGTGACATTGGCCTACCTGGTCTTCCAGGGCCACCAGGGATGAAGGTAGGTCCTATGGAAGCTCTCCGTGTTCATGATAACAGGCCTTGCTCACCGCGGCATCACACAGTAAAGACCTGACATGCTGTGTACTGACTACTTCATACAACGTGTTCACTGTTTCTTTCACTGTCATAGGGAGCGAAGGGGGATCCTGGTGTTACGATTGCGGCCGACGGCACTGTGTCGACAGGTGTCAGGGGCCCTCAGGGGCCGAAAGGAATCAAGGTGAAGTCTACCTCTAGGTCAAAGGTCATTGTATGATGTTGTTCTGCTGATTATACACATTTTCATGACATTTGTTGATGGTTTTCAAAGGGTGAACGTGGATTTCCCGGTGCTGCTGGCGTAATGGTGAGTGAATGAAGACTTGTGAAACCCAAGCTCTGCTACATCTATATGCCATTTAAATTGCATGTCTTCTTTTTTAGGGACCAATTGGTCCACATGGCCAAAAAGGAGAATATGGATTCCCTGGTCGACCGGTAAGTGTTGTAACCAAACGTCTACAGTTTAAGTATTAAAAATTAGATCCATTCATTGGATCACAGCCCTGTGTTGTCTGCTTTTCTCCTTAGGGACGACCTGGAATGGCTGGGAGAAAAGGAGACAGGGGAGAGGCTGTCGGTGTGCCAGTAAGAACCGCCATCTTGATTTAGATATAATGGAATCACGGTGCAATCGAACAACTGCTAAAAAGTCAGATATCGGGTCTCCCAGGTGTTATATCCATTATAAAGGCTAGATGTCTTGTCAGCCATGCTGGCCAATGGAGATCGACGTCCGCACCTGGCGGCCATCTTGCCACAGACAGCTCGCTTACTCATAACAGTGTGTGTTAATGGTGCATGTACTTTGAATTAACCATAACTTGCTAAATTTTTTACCGATTTTCAAATGGTTTGGTTTGTTAAAAAAGTCAGAGATGTAGTTATGACATTGCATATTTTTTGAAAAAATTGCATATTATATATAAAGCATCCAGAATAATAGCCACGTTAATAACATTAGTAAGAAACTAAACCATTTGTAAATCCGTCAAGATTTCAGCGAGATTAGAGTATTTGCGATCACTCACCTTACATTAGGTACGATAGAGCCAACCAAGCTTGCCTGTGACAAGATTGCCACCGGTGATGACATTAGAGACTCCGCCCTAAGTCATCTAGCCTTTATTATGGATATCTATGGTTGCAACAGTCTAATGCACTCTTTCGTAGCACCAAGCTGACTACCACAGTCTAGGTTCATGCCTTTCAATGTGCCGTTAGCTGATAAATAGCTAAAAAGTGCGGCATCGGCCAGGAATTGGGGAGGTATTGCCAGCAGCAATTTGCCCATCTCATTGTGCTTTAGCGACCCCAGCAGGTGGCTTGGTGCCTTCAAGACTTACTAAGGTAGTCAGGTGAGTGAGTGTGCCCTCACATGCACTGACCCATGTGACTTTTTGTGAATGCAAAATGGCGTAGCATGGATGCTAATGCATTGCTTTGATCTTCAACTGTCTCAGATCCATTGGGAGTTAAAGATGCCTGCTGCAATTTTTGGCAATATTAACTATTTAGTCTTCTAGGTTATAATGAATGTGAATTTAAGTGGCCTAAAGCTAAAACAGGGCCCCGCTCGGGACTTATTTTCCTGAATTGTCTAGGTTAGTATTTTCTCTCTTGTTCTACTGTGTCTGGAGTTTGTGCCCGCCCTGCAAATTATACTTCGTAATCACTAGACGTCACAGTATAGCTCTGGTTTGATTGACAGCTCTGTCAGCTGGACTTCCTGTACTTTAGCAAACCATATGTCATACATTTGTTGGGAATTCCCTGCCTGATGCTTAGTAAAGGAATGCCTGCAATAGCCTTGAGAACACATCATATTTCAAGCCAACTACGGTAAGACGATGATTGTACTTAGATTGTAATATAAACAATATACTAGACATCCGGACTAAATGGGGGGCCTAAAAATAGTTGTGCAATTATAAAAATCATGGACTGTACCTTTAATATGATGAGACAAGGACTGTAGATTCAGTCCATTATGATGAAAATGGGAAAAGACGTAAAGAATATTTAAATTTAAAAAAATGTGAGGTGTTGTAGAGTGTGATTGATGGAACTGTGGGGTTGTGTTTCAGGGATCTCCTGGTCCACCGGGGCCTCCCGGCCCTCCAGGACAAGTCATTGGACTCAATGGAGTAAGTACAGTAGGCCTGAATAGGTACACTCTGATGTACTAATGTCATTGCTATTTTTTCTGCAGTGTGGTGTGAAATGCTCTTTTGATTTAGGTGCAACACTCATACCTTTGCAATAAGTCCCGACAAGAGACAACCAATTACAAACGATGAAATGAACCCTAGGTTGTCTCTAGTCTTGTCAACACAGTGGGTAATCACATTGTTTGGATGTCCCGATGTCGTGAATGTAATCGTAGATGTAATCACCAATGCTAGCCTGATGTCATTATTTCCTTAAAGACAGTTTTCCCAGTCCGTCCCAGACCGTTCTGCAAAACACCAGTAAGTTTGTGTTCGAGTCCCTTTAAGACCCTTTGGGTGTGGTGGTGCATGGAAGTCCATGAACTCTTACCTCTTAACAGGCCCCTAACGTCCCTTCTCTTCCTGTCTGAGGCTGTGTTCTGTGTGTCCTGGGTTAGTGCTGCTCCTCATGGCAGCATATAGCGAGCTACTGCTCATATGGAGGTCATAAGGTCATGTGACATATTCCATTTGATATGGAACATATTAACAATTCTGACATGTCATATTGATTTTAATATGTCCATTTCGGAATAGATTATTTCCAACGTCTATGTTTTCAGAATGCTTGTATACTGACAATGGTGTAAATATCCAGAAGAAAATGAAAAGATATTTGTTCCCGGTTGAGTGTTCCTGTTCTTGAAAGCTTGAGTGGTGGTGTAGTATGGTGGAAGGCCTTTACTCCTGGCATGTTGCATGTGTTTGGTCTGTTTTTGTTAAGATGTTTAGGCTAACTCCACTGTTCGAGGTGACCAACCACAATAAGAACATTCAACCGAGTTCATCACAACATCCTGCACTCTTTGTTCATTCTGTGTTTAACTGGTGTGTGCACGTCTGGCAGGGATGTTTAACACCTCATTAATTACCAATAACATGTCTCCATTTACATTTCTAGATCATCGGCAGAACTGAAAGCACCTTAACCTGTTGCGTTTAGGATGTAAAACAGTTTTGTTGTTGATTATTTGAGGTGTTTGAATCAGCTTGTGGTCAATATTTCATATATTAACATTCTTGTTTTGACATCCTTTTACAATAAATCTGAGCTGCAATAACAGCCCAGTAATTATGTTGTTTTGTGTGTAGGTAGATGGCAGCAAGGGATTGACACAAGGTTAGTAATCTGATACTCCCCTGCACACAAAGCATAATGAATAGAACTGTGAATTACAAGGAATATCTGTGGAGAGTGTTAAAAGTTATTACCTGATCAGAACGAGTCCATCGAACTAGATTTTCACTGTTGTCTGATACTTGTTCTCTGAAGGTGTGAGAAGAGGAAATGGAGGTGCTAAAGGGGACAAAGGAGATGATGGACTGCCTGGAACTCCTGGAAAATCAGGTACGTTCGTGCATCCAGGGGTCCAGTTTCTACTCATGTTAACTTGTTTATTAGCTAACTCAATTATTACAGATTGATGGCCTGCGCGTCCTCAGACATGTTTGCACTAGATTGATAATGTGGTCCTAATAGCTCTGGTTGACAAACACTAAACTAGATGATAACATGTTTTTTCCTTCCTCAGATGATATTCTTCCAGAAGGCTTTGTGGTGAGTTTTTTGCGGTCACTTTCTTACCAAAAAAATGTACAGGTTTACTACAGCACTCAAAATAAATGTCAAATTTTTACTGCTGAGTGTGTACATATGTTACATAAACCTGCATGCCATTGTGCACTAAGTAACAGGCTGTATAAACCAAACTCTGCCTCAGGGAGATAAGGGAGATGTGGGCTATAAAGGCATGAAAGGAGAGAAAGGTGATGCAGGGTCACCAGGTCCGCCAGGGAGGTCAGGGCTTGTGGTGAGTAATGCCTGGTTCCAGTTACGCTTGAACTTATACACACACAATCCTTTCAACACAGCATATATTTAGTTCATTTACTTGTTTTGTTTCATCCTGGGAATGTTACATGGGCCATTAGTTAGACTGAAACTGTGTCTCTTGATTATATTGTGGTAAACACACTACATGTGCATGTAGGGGCCAAAAGGTGAATCCATTGTTGGGCCCCCTGGTCAGTCGGGAGCTCCTGGTGAACCAGGGGTCCCTGGCATTGGGCGTCCAGGTCCAAGAGGGTCCCCTGGACCTGCCGGACCACCTGGACCACCCCCGGCCTATGGCTCAGGTCAGTGTGCAGCTTACTCTGAGCTTTGTCTGGATGTATTTCAGAGTGTTTTAGTGTTTTTAGAGTACGCTGCTATACCTTGTTGTGACTGTGTTTTTTAGCTGTGAGCATACCAGGCCCCCCTGGCCCTCCTGGCCCTCCTGGGATTACTGGTGTTGGAAACACGGTAAGAAAACCAGTAGGCTACGTCCTTATTATACATTCAACAAGGTACTACTTTATATAGATAATGTAATAATATAGGTACATACTCAGGAAACATGTTTGACTGATGTATGTGGGTTTGTGTGTGAGCTGAACAGTTGATAGACCGGGGTTATTTCGTCCAGATGACCCAGAAATGATGTTCCTCTGTGCCCGGCCCAGGTGACCACATACAGGAACACCAACACTCTCATAAGGGACAGCCGCGCCGCAGAGGGCTCCATGGCCTACGTCTCAGACCTAGGAGAGCTGTACCTAAGAGCCAAAAATGGCTGGCGCAAAGTTCAGGTACGGATGACTTTTACACTCCCACGGTGATGTATTCTGTCAGTTACAATGCTTTGATGCGGCTGGAGGATCTTATCTTTACAAATTCAGTGTGGGTTCTCATTGGTGTGTGTGTGTCCCGTCTCTTCAGCTTGGTGAACTGATCCCGTTCCCAGAGGAGAGGCAGGCCTCTGCAGTGTCCCATGCCCTGAGCAGACCCGGGGATCGCACCAGAGCCAACAGGGCCCACAGCCAGGTGCCGTAGAGACAGTAACTCACACGCATTGTACTTTCAACAACCTCTCTGAAGTCTCTTCTGTCTGCAATAAATGTGTCTGCATGCATCTATTCATGTGCGGCTGTGGTTGTGTCTCCGGTTTCAGGAACTTGTTGGAGCCAGCTACGTCCCCAGCTACAATGTACTTCCACATACAGTCCACTCTGCTCCCGGGGTAACAATTTGTTTTTTTTCATAACTATCGGATGCATGTATTGTAGTCACTATGGGCTAGCTTGATGTGTGATGTCTTCAAGTCCAGTGACCTTTGCCTTTCCCCAGCTACATCTGGTGGCACTAAACGCTCCGTTACCTGGAGACATGCGCGGCATCCGGGGGGCAGACTTCCAGTGCTACCAGCAAGCCCGGGCTGTAGGACTGACGGCCACCTACAGAGCCTTCCTGTCCTCACACCTCCAGGACCTGGCCTCCATCGTTAAGAAGGGAGACCGCTACAGTATGCCCATTATCAACCTCCAGGTACTGCACTTGTACCAGTCGATTGGGTTGGGGGATCCCAGCGGTTCCTTGTATTGATTCTTTGTTGAATAAGAATATGTGATCCAGGAAATTCATGTGGCTGTACATTTTATACCAACAGGGAGAGGTACTGTACAGTAGCTGGATGGAAATCTTTTCTGGAAATGGAGGGGTGTTCAACCCATCAACCGCCATCTACTCCTTTGACGGACGGAACGTCATGACGGACCCCAATTGGTGAGTGACCAGTATTGCCTGAGCCTTGATAAAACAGTTGAACAGTGTTAAAGTAGTTCTGTCTACTATTGCTTTAAAAGTATCATGGTTAAAGTTAAACTCTGTGTGTGTTTCTTGAACTCAGGCCTCAGAAGATGGTGTGGCACGGGTCAAGCATCACGGGCATCCGCATGACCACTAGCTACTGTGAGGCCTGGCGTGCCGGTGACATGGCTGTTACAGGCCAGACCTCACTCCTTCAGACGGGCAGGCTGCTTGGCCAACACACCCGCAGCTGCTCCAATCACTTCATAGTGCTGTGTATCGAGAACAGCTACATTGACCACAGAAAGTCTAATTAACTGCAAAACATAATGTGTAGTGAATCAAAAATAAACACAAAAATGTCCTGAAACAAAGGGCAGCTACTGTATGTGCTGGATCACATGAGAGAGTGTCACATAGCACAGCACTCTACTACATCTGCCACCAACAGCTCTATTTACTGACCACAGTTGAATTTCTCCTTTGTCATTCACCTCTCCAAATTAACCACCAGTAAACAGCTAGCATCACTGCATTGCACTAGTCCCTAATAATGTATGTTTACTTTCCCTTGATGAAAGGTGTAAATATTATGTAAATTGCTTTCTGTCAAAAACACAGTATCACTTCAATTCACTCTGTATTTGAATTGACTGAAGAAGGAAGGCGAAAGAACTGGTGATCGGCAACCATAGACTAGTCCACTTTGTTTCTGCTGGAGTTAACTTTTTGCTCAATTGTGCCTGATTGGAAGGTGCTTAGTAGACAGATTTGCATAACTTATACAACAGTTTAGACTTTTCATGGTTTGGTATATCAGATCCCGAAATGGTATGATGAAGTTAGAAAGACAGTTATTTCTGGATTTTCTTTTCAGTTATAAAAATGAATAATGAAATACCAGAAGATATTTTGACAAGGAACCGTTGCATTGCTCCTGCAGGCCTTAAAGTCAATTAAATGCACTGTGAGTTGATTTGAATAGTATTCTGTGTTTTAATATCCATGGAGGATTTTTGTGAAAGTATTTTTTTCTGTTGCAAGCAACAATTTTGTCGTAGTATTTAATTTGAATTCATTTTTTTAAATTGTGTATTTATACTGTAACAGCACCTACTCTAAATGTAGAAACACATAAGATCCCTTTGAAGTTAAATGACATTGATACAAGTGTATATATATTCTGTTATGCAAAACTGCCTGTACTATCTATCCTGAAATATTTTTTTATGGAATTCCACTAATTAACTTAAGGTAGGTGTACTTTCTGCAAAGCTATGACTGAGAATTAGATAGTTTAATGGCTATAGAAATAATAGGAAGGTTAACAGCTGTAGAGCTGAAAGTATTTGTAATTCACAAATTAGATATTTCTTTTTTCTTTATTCCTTAGATTGGACTTCAACTTTGACAGTAGTTCAGGAATATACTATGGTTATAAATATTGACTGGTGCTCAACGAATAAATGTTTTGTTTGTTTTTTTAATCCACGGCTCTTTATTTCACATTATTCTGAAAAACATTACTATCCTTTGGTTAAGAAAAATGAAATTATGATAATGTACACTAGGGGGTAGCAAAGTGACTGTTCTGTTGAAGGTGGTGCAGAAACTTTGAACTCATAAAGAATGTAGTCATTTCATATGAATGTTGATTGTACACGGAACAAAAATGTAAGCGCAACACTTTTGTTTTTGCCTCCATTTATCATGTGTTGAACTCAAAGATCTAAGACTTTTTCTATGTACACAACATGCCTATTTCTCTCAAATATTGTTCACAGCTCCTTTTTTCACAGAATTGTTTGTGATTCCTTAGGTTGCGGAGCTGGCCGCGGTGCTGAATCCACCTGTTGTGGCTTTAAATCACTGCGTGGGAGTTGTCAGTTTCGCTCATAACTTGCAACATCTGTGGCATTGTGCTGTGTGATGAAACTGCACATTTTAGAGTGGCCTTTTATTGTGGCCAGCCTAAGGCACACCTGTGCAATAATCATGCTGTCTAATCAGCATCTTGATATGCCACACCTGTGAGGTGGATGGATTATCTCGGCAAAGGAGAAGTGCTCACTAACACAGATTTAGACTTTCTTTCAGCTCATGATAAATGGGGGCAAAAACAGAAGTGTTGTGATTATATTTTTGAATAATATTCAGTGGTATTTGTAGTTGAGGGCTCAGATCTGTCTTACAGGATGTCTCTAGGTGGTTCTAAAAGATATTCAGCATTGACACACTTCTGTGTTTTTTCCATTTAACCATTAATTGACCACAGTAATTTCATTATATGTGTCTTCCCTTGTAAGCAGGATTTCTCAGAATGCTTAAAACTAAAACCTGAATTGTTCTACAAATGAATCCTGCAACACCAACGCAGCTGATCTGTGAGAGCCCTGATCTCTGTTCATGAAATACCAGATGCACTTTTGAGTTTAAATGACTTATTGAATGAACATTGATTTTCATAAAAAATATATGAAATGATAGACAATATTTAACAGCTATTTTAGACGGAAATACAGAAGGGCAATGTAATTCCATTTAAGATATAGTACCATTACTCTCAAATTTTCTTTCACAAAATTCAGTGAATAATACAACGTAGTGTTCTCTGGTATAAGAAATGCAATGTGTCATAGGAGAGCTTACCTGTGACAGAAGCCTGTCTCCTGTGACTGTGTGTTTGTGTGCACGTGTGTTTGTTTAGCTACGTATGTTTGTGTGGTGGTGTGTGTGCTTTCTCCGTCATTACAAGCCGCTCTCATGGTGTTAATGGGATGTTCACCTGCTGTCCCTGCAGAGCACTGTGTTTTTGACCATCTGCCCTAACTGTGCACTGTCGTTACAGTGACTGTGTTTGATTATTAATCCCGGCCTTCATCTGCAACAAACTACAACCAACCACAGGGGTCTATGTGATATCTTTGTGCTCGTTCAGACCGCATGATCCTCTGTCCTATTACCTATTGAACAAGGACAACGGCATTCTCAGTATCAAAGCCGAGCTCAGCTCAGTAGCCTCTCCTGATGCATAATGAATAATCTCTCAAGTTGTCCTTTTGCACTGCCCCAAACCTAACATCCACTTTGCAATTCTGAAAATCTGGTTAGATGGAAAGTAAGCAAGCGAAAAGTTGTTTAAGTGCACTAGTTCAGTATTTTGGATGGAGGGTGGCTAATACACATTTTTCATTATTTAATCTAAGTAAGACTTACCGTGATATTATGTAGATATGTAGCCCTTGTTTTCACCTACTGTTTGTGTTATTATAAATGTCCGGTTTACTCAGCAGACTAACAAACAGAGAACCATGTTGTTTAACTCAAAAGGGCAGCATTCCACATTGATCCCCCTTTTTTGGGGCGGGTGGGCCTGTCGGGAATTTGGTGCAGTGCGTCCCGTCCGCTACAACACACTGTTGCTGTAAGCTGGACAGTCAGGATGAGGACTGTTGGCAAACACAAGCAGAAAGAATGTCCTGTCATCAATCCTTTCTGCCACTGGCCCATGGAAGTGCAGACGGGATTGTAGAGGCTGTGTCATTAGCGATCTCTCTGTGGACCTATAAACCCATATGGTGGTGGGGGGAGAGTGACAATTCATAATACCATATAAGTAATTGATATTGATTAATTGTATACCTGTAAGAATGTATTGTACAGGAACCCTATGATTACACAGAATTGTGTAACAAACTGCTTGTTTGTTAGGCTAAATAGGTTTTCGGTTTAGGTTTTCGGTTCTCCATGTGCCTGGATAATTGTACACCAGGTGTCTATAGGAATATGCTACCCGTTATTTCATTATTTAGATATTAATGTATACCATGACGTTGGAAATGTGCCTGACAAGGCAGCGAGTAGGCATCGTACGTGGCCACAAAATGAGATCAGTGTGAATGAGAAGGTAGGTAAGGAGAAAGGGGTTAGGGGGGTTCTATGTGGGCGGGTTATTTTCACGTTGTTGGCCAATCAGGCCGTTTTTTTCCTCGAAGCAAAGACCACAGAAGTTGAGCGTGAGAAATTGCGGAGTACCGACTGACCACTAGCAGCAAGTCCAGAGTAATTCCGTGCGACAATGAATAAAATGCGCTCTTATTTAATATGTTTGATCCTGTTTCTTGGAGCTGGAATACACATATCCTTCGGTAAGTCATCATGTTCCCTTCCGTATATGGGTTTAGACAAAGGACTGCGATTCTTAAGTTAGATATTCACACTTGGTTTTTGTTTTCAAGAATAGTGTTTTCAAAGATGGCGCAGGTCAGGGGGAATAAGGCTGTCCGGAATGTTTATTGTTAAACGAATGGCCAGGCGAGAAAGAGCGAAAGAAATACTAAAAAGTCACAACTTAAACGAAATGGCCTAATTCCTAGTTTAGCGGACTAGGCGGTGCCATGGCCAGACATCTCTATTCCGTTATTTGAAGTGCATTCTATTTGTCGCGTAAAAGAGAGAAACTCTACAATTGCTCCCCTTTTGGCACTTCAGACATTCGTAGCTTATCTTTTTTATTTTTACGACCTGGCTGCTTGGCACTGCTTGCTGTGAAGTCAACTTGTCCAGTATATATATCATAGTTGGATTGTGTATGCAGTGGCACATAAGAATGGTAAATGTGACCGATTTCCATATCATTATTATTTTGATGGAAAAGCTATATACGTTGGGAAATCAGATGATGACTAGAATGTATCAGTATGTTTGCTGATGATTTGCGACTAATCTGTGACACAGATTTACTTTTTAAATTGCATATACTAAAAGTAGTTTCCTGGAGACATTATTCCAGATAGTTATCATAAGCAGTTTAAACTGCCGAACGAAGCTCATTGCTGGACTCACGTGGTAAGATAAAAGGTAGCCTAGGCTAAAACGAATTGGCTGTACACTGTTGCATTGTTAATACCTGACATCCGAAGGGTTAATTTGTCAGATAAAATCCTATATGCTTTAATATGAGCAATTCATTTGAGACGCTAAATTCTCAACGTGTGTGCTGATGAGGATCCTGGATTCGTCTGTTGCCTATTGACATTGTAACTCGCGAGTTGCCAGAGGCAACAGATTTCATACTTTCGACCCATTTAATTTTTGAGAGAGCAAAATAACCTTGTGGCACGGTATAGTCATTATAGCGATGTCCTATTCGAACATTGTGAATGAATGGATTTGCTTTTATAAAGGATGGATAGAATATTTAGCTTAGAGAGATGAAGCAAGGTCATAATTGATTGAGCCACAACATTTTTCATTGATGCCGTTTCGAAAAATTTACTAAAAAATGCCATTGTCAGCACGCTACTGAACACAAAGCATCCCATCCCTATCTTATGGGTAACGGCGATGCGCTCCATTAGTCCACTCTGATAGGCAGAGCTGAGAACTGCTCATCCATAACTGCTCATCCACACCCTCCTACCGTTAATGTACAGAGCCCAGTCTGTTATCCTGAGGGAGCTCTTAGAACTGATGATTGTATAGAGTAGAGAAAAGCAGGAATATGACCAAAAACATATTTTATTATCTGGTGTATGGGTTCATAAATCCCTGATAATATTTACCCTGGTCATCTCGCCAATGAATATCATTGTACTGTACTGAGATGTGAATCATTATTATTACACCAATCAGCCTATAGAGAAGAATATGGTCCTCAGAGCCATTTCTCAGTGTGAAAACGCCTGTCTTCTCACAGTGATGGGGTTCAGTGAACCAATTGAAGATGTCATGTCACATCATCAGTTTACACAGGCATCCAACAATTTGTAAACCAATTTTTCTCATCATCTAACTGAACGCCTCTGCTCCACATATTGAATGAAGATTGCCAGCATGTAGAATGTCTTAATGTTTGTTCTATAGCATCAAGGACACATGCTTACACAAACCTGGGATATTTAATCTATAAAGCATTTGTCGTGCTTTTTATTTGAATAGGATGCCTAGCTACTGCAATGCTTTGGTGAACGATACAGACCTTCTTTACATTCATCATGTAAGTGTCCTTGTTCACTGAGAATATGTGAAGCCAGAGCCATATACTAGTTGGAGATTACATTTTCAATATGACTTTGAAACTTTAAACTTGGCACAGAAAGAAAGAGGAATGGCCACCCCACTGAGTCTGGATCCTCTCTAGGTTTCTTCCTGGCAAGCATACTACTGGGGAGTTTTTCCTAGCCACGTGCTTCAATTCCGATTGTTGCTTGCTCTTTTGGGGTTTTAGGCTGGTTATCTGTAAAAGCACTTTGTCACAACAGCTGATGTAAATTGCTGTAAATTGTAGATTTGTTCAAGTTCAGTCAAATATCATGGTGAGTGGCGATTGACAGTTTTCTTCATGTCCATCTACATATTTTCAATTGGATTTAGGTCAAGGCTCTGACTTGGCCACTCCCACTCAAGGACATTCACCTTCCTATCCTTAAGCCACTGTATCGTTTTTTGCGTGGTGTGTTTGTGGTCATTGTCATACTGGAAGTTCAACCACCTACCCATCTTCAGCTGTCTAGTAGAGGGCTGCATATTATCCTCAAGTATTTAGGTGCACTTGGCATTATCTATTCAATCCTGACCAACTGCCCAATAGTGATGGGCGTTTCGAATCTTTTCAGGGACACAAATCTTTTGATTCAGTTCACTAAAAATATTTGTTCACTGATTCGTTCACCGATTCGCGACCGATTTCTGGCGAGTCTCACGTTCATCAACGATTAGTTCTAGCAGTTCATTTGTTCAGTGAGAACTCCTTGCCGCCGAAGTCCCTGCAGGAAGACTGCTGCCGTTAATGATGTTATAAAAAATTGACACTCCACTTTGTTCTCCCAGGCCCCCAAAATAATTTATGGTCTGCACTAAGAAACTTTCCATTTGTGAGTACTGCCCAAATTTTACACAGATTATTTTTATATATTTATTAGTTTTTTGACCACATACATAATACAGGGACAATATATAACATTTATGAAAATAAACATTATTATTTTGTCCATGCATTTGTTTTAGTTAGATATTGTGAAATGTTGATATTGCTATTTTAATATTGTCTGTATTTTTTTATTATTTAAGTTGATATTTTTTAACCACTGGATCAATATACTAGTTCCTACCGTTTACTAGTCCTAAAACAAAAAGTTACATAGTGCAGGTTTAAGAATACAATTTGCCATTGTAAAATGTATTTAGTTTGTGCCCGATAAAGAAGACAACTGAAGGAACAGGAAACATTTCTGAAATTTCCCACCAGTTCACCGATTTGTTCGCGAGCTAGTTCTTCGGGTCTTCTGTTCATTTAGTTCACTAGAGAACTGAAGGAACAACAGCAAACAGTTCTGAACCTTTTCCGCCAGTTCACCGATTCGTTCGCGAGCTAGTTCTTCGGGTCTTCTGTTCTTTCAGTTCACTAGAGCAGTCGTTTCCAAACCTATCCTCAGGGACCCCCAGACAGGCCATGTTTTTATTTTCAGCCTGAAATGACACAACTGGTTCAGTTAGTCAACCACACATTACACCTTTGACTAATTGAATCAGGTGTGCCATTTCAGGGTTAAAACAAAAGCATGGCCTGGCTGGGGGTCCCCAAGGAGAGGTTTGGGAACCACTGCACTAGAGAACTGAAGGAACAACAGGAAACCGTTCTGAACCTTTTCCGCTAGTTCACCGATTCATTTGCGAACTAGTTCTTCGGGTCTTCTGTTCTTTTAGTTCACTAAAGAACTGAAGGAACAACAGGAAACAGTTCTGAACCTTTTCCGCCAGCACTGATTCCTTTGCAGTATAAAGAGTTTCTTCCCAGTTGTTTCACCACCATGACGGGCCTCACCAACCAGGAGGTGGCAGTTTATGCACCTGTCAGACAGTTTGGATTTGCTCTTATAAATATAAATTGATTCACCAACTGCAGTTGCTTTTGGCGGATAATGAGAAGAGAATCAAACGAACAAATCTTTTTTGGGGGGGATTCGGTTCATTACGTTCACTTAAAAGGTTTGTTCAAAAAGAACAAATCGTTCGCCAACGACCCATCACTACTGCCCAGTCCCCACTGAAGTGAAACAAACCCACAACATAATGTTACCACCACCATGCTTCACAGTAAGTATGGTGTGTTATTTGTGGTGTGCTGTGTTTGTTTTTTTGCCAGTTCAGTTGAAAAAGTTATCTTGGTCTTATCTGACCATACAACCTTTTGGCACATGGCATTCAAATCTTCCAAATGCTTTTTGCAAAGCACAAACAGGACTTTGTGTGGCCCTTTTTTAGAAGAGGCTTCTTTCTTGCCAACCTGCCATGCAAGGCCAACTTTGTGTAAAGCTTATGAGATTGTTTTCACATGCACAGACTGACCAATCCCAGCCAGAAGTTTCCATTGGTCTCTTGATAGTATCCCTGATCAATTTCCTCCTGGCTCGGTCATCCAGTTTGGAGGGACGGCCCAATCTAGGCAAGGTGTTGGTGGTGCCATATGCTTTCTACTTCTTAATAATGCTCTGAACGGTACTCAAAGGGATAGTTGAAATCTTTTTGTATTCTTCTCCTAACTTGTACCCTTCCACAACTTTGTCCCAGAACCCCTACTACAGCACCTTTCCAAACATGCACAGTAAAAACGTCAGTGTTAAAATAACACTCTCAGTGTTTATATAGGTCCAGTGGACCTATATACACACTGAAAAGTGTTCATTTAACACTTAGGGTGTTGATTTTACACTGCCATTTTTACTGTGTGGAGTATCCATTGTGTTGCCATGCACTATTAGTAATAAACACATCATTGAACAGACTGTTTTTACTTTTCTTATGAAGTAGCCTAAACAAAACCTCTACAGTTGTGGTCAAAGGTTTTGAGAATGCGACAAATACAAATTTTCACAAAGTCTGCTGCCTCAGTGTTGATGATGGCAATATGCATATACACCAGAATATCATGAAGACTAATCAGATGAATTGCAATGAATTGCAAAGTCCTTCTTTGCCATGCATTTCAACCCTGCCACAAAAGGACCAGCTGCCATCATGTCAATGATTGTCTCGTTAACACAGGTGAGTTTTGACGAGGACAATGCTGGAGATCACTCTGTCATGCTGATTTAGTTAGAATAACTATTTGAAAGTAGGGTGGTGCTTTAAATCATTGTGCTTCCTCTGTCAACCTGCAAGGAAACACAAAAGCAAAAAAATGCTTTACGGGCAAGGATATTGCTGCTAGTAAGATTGCACCTAAATCAACGATTTGTCGGATCATTAAGAACTTCAAGGAGAGCGGTTCAATTGTTGTGAAGAAGACATCAGGGCACACAAGAAAGTCCAGCAAGCGCCAGGACCGTCTCCTAAAGTTTCAGCTTTGGCATCGGGGCACCACCAGTGCAGAGCACTTTCGGGAATGGCAGCAGGCAGGTGTGAGTGCATCTGCACGCACAAAGAGGCAAGGACTTTTGGAGGAATGCCTGGTGTCAAGAAGGGCAGCAAAGAAGCCACTTCTCTCCAGGAAAAACAACAGGGACAGACTGATATTCTGCAAAAGGTACAGGGATTGGACCTCTGAGTATTGGGGTAAAGTAATTTTCTCTGTAGAATCCCCTTTCCGATTGTTTGAGCCATCCGGAAAACAACTTGTCCGGAGAAGACAAGGTGAGTGCTACCTTCAGTTCGTTGTCTTGCCAACAGTATAGCATCCTGAGACCATTAATGTGTGGGGTTGCTTCTCAGCCAAGGGAGTGTGCTCACTCACAATCCTCAGAGAGAGCATCATCTCCCAACCATTCCAAGAACAGTTTGGTGATGACCAATGCCTTTTTCAGCATGATGGAGCACCTTGCCATAAGGCAAAAGTGATAACTATGTGGCTCGGGGAGAAAAAACTTTGAAATTTTGGGTCCATGGCCAGGAAACTACCTTAATCCAAATGAGAACTTGTGGTTGATCTTCAAGAGGTGGGTGGACAAACAAAAACGCACAAATTCTGACAAACTCCAAGCATTGATCATGCAAGAATGGCCTGCCATCAGTGAGGATGTCGCCCAGAAGTTAATTGACAGCATGCCGGGGCGGATTGCAGATGTCTTGAAAATGTTTGACCCTTTGCATAAACTTAGCAAGGGACTTTACCCTGCGTTGCTCCGGGGTAATGTCCCTGTATATTTACTGTAAGTCGCTCTGGAAAAGTGACTAAAATGTAAATGAAAATCTGATAGGGTATGATGATTTTCTATAAGCACTGTAGCAGTGACGTTAGCATTCTAGTAAAGTATGCTAAGTTAAACTCACCTATACCGTATTTTAACTTGCTAAATCTCCTGTGAGCGAAACTGAATTCTACCTTTCCTTGTGTTGATATACTGAAGAAATCATAAGGATTTGCGTGTCTGTAAATATTCAATTGGAGTGAAGGACAGGTTAGTTTGACACTGGTTCCTAATGGATGCGTCTTTTCCTTGGGCCCTATCTCTAGTTACTCTGTTCAATAGTGTGCGTCTCTTGAGGAAAGATCAAGGCTGTCAGGGCACTGGATTCTGCTTTATTCGCTGTAGATATACCTTGAGTCTTGATTTTGATTTACAAACACTTTCTGTTCCTGTTCTCACCTAAAATGCTCAAGAGTGTGCTGGCTGATGTACAGTATGGAAATAGCACCATATTCACAGTTTAGTGCACTATTTTTCATTAGGATCCTATTGTCCCTTTAAGGCCGCTATGGTGGTAATTGGAACGCAGACAGAGGTTGTCAGCTGGATAAATATTTCAACATGTTATTATAAATTATTTATTCACAACACTGGTGCCTGTGAATGGAGAATGTCTGTCAATCCATGCACTGCCAACAACTATGAAAAGTTAAAATAACAAATGTTATAGTTGTTTTACGTTTTCAAACAATTGTAATGTTTTTATGCCTTACCCTCCTGTGTTTCTCAGTGTGCAGAGGAAATTAAGAAAAGCAGGGCTTTCATTGTAGTCTTACTTCAAAAATAGTATGGAAAACATTACTTTGAAAATGTTTGGTGCGCTATAAGAACCAAAATATTTTCAGCAGTACATTGTTAACATTTTTATAATGTAGGCCTCCAGACCCTACTTAGGCATTTTAGTTTCCTTGAGCAAGGCATTCTTTATGAACTATAGTTTTCTGAAAGCCAGTGACTGAACTAGAAGAAAAACAATACTACTCATGAAGCGGTTGTTTTCTTCAGAAATCGGTGTCTGGGACTAGGGCTGGGCGATAATTCAATATTTATCGTTATCGAGCTTTTGAAAATAATATCGAGAAGAATATCCCATATCGACATATCGCGATAACAGCTGGTTTTGTTCTGAAACAAAGAAACATCCAACAACTGAGGAGTATTTCATGTTGACAGTTTTACCTGAAAGATCTAAACAGAAATATAACAAGGTAAATCAATATTTTGTTTATTTTTATTTGTTTATATAGCAGACTATACACTTAAGTCACAGCAGGTCCTATATATATTTAAATATATCGTCAGGCATATCGTATCGAAAAAATATCTATTTTATATCGTGATATCATTTTTTGGCCATATCCCCCAGCCCTATCTGGGACAGATATGTTGCAGACTGTCTTCACCTTTCAAACTCCTCAGCAGCATTTACACTGTTTTGGGATGTTTCTAAACTAGAGTACTTCAATGATATGATTTTCAATTAATTTCACAGGTGTTTTGAGTGTGGAAATACATTCCTGATGACAATAGACTTTGAGTAGATTTACAGGCTTTGTTCAGCTCCCACATGAATCCAGGTTTGTGTAACATTAAGGGGCATCCGTGTTACAATCAGCCAGTCAGATTAAGCTCACTATGAATCACCCTGAGGTTTCTGAAGTCATGAATGGGCAGGGAAAGATCAAAACCTGCATTAGTCAGGCCTCTCTCACACACACACACACACGCACGCACGCGCACACACACACACACACACACACACACGCACACAAATATGTCATCAGAGGGATGGTGCTGTGTCATTGCTGATTTGAGAGCTGACTATGGTCCTGACCACATTGATCTCAGGCATCTTAATGATAGGCAGAGTGGAGCAGCCTCTGATCAATGGGATGGATGAAAGCAGGCTGATTATATGACGTCTCCTGACCCCTCGTGCTGACAGCTAAATGTTGGAAAGGGCTTGGGGTTGTAAAAAGTGTATTTCGTGATACTTAAAAATAATGTTTCCCTACATTATGGAGTGCGTTGTTATACATAAAAGCACGGCCTAAAATGCATTAAAGTTGTACTGTCACATGTCCACTGACAAACACTGGAAGCACAACTTGTCATTACTTTTTTTTTTTTTACTTTTTTTTTTACATTTTGCGCCTGAATGCTCACCACACATCAGGCTATCAGGTGGAGAAAAATGAACTTTGTGCACCTTTTGTAAGCTGGTCAGAGAAAGTAGTTCTTCTCACACCGTGCAAAATTCTACACAGTGTCTGCTTTTATTTCTTTGTGGAACTTAAATACATTTTTCTCCCCTGCGAATATGTCATGTCCAATTCCCCTTTAAGCCTAGTCTTGTTGCCAACCCCTCAGTAGGTATGCTTCCTCCAAGCATGCCTCGCCAAGCCTGGCTGATTCTTATTACATTGCTCTTTCAACACAGAAGACTTCAGTAGGGAAGTTTACACATTTGCTAATTACACAACTGTAATTGCATTCACATGCGCCTGAACTACACAAGGTGTTGCCAGAGGGTTAGGTGACATTATTTTCTGATTACACACTGGTCCACCCTTTTTTATGTTTATATTTATATATATATATAAATATATATATATATTTATATATATATATATATTTTATTTTAACATATAGTTTCTTATACTTTAACCATTATTTAAACAGGTAAGTTGACTAAGAACATCTTATTATTTACAGCAATGACCTGGGAGCAATTAGGGTGAAATGTCTTGCCCAAGGACACAACGACATTTTGGCTCAGTAGGGAATTGAACTGGCAACCTTCGGACTACAAGTCTGACTCCCTAACCACTGAGCCATCTGCACCCCCAGGCAGCGCTGTACCAATCTGCGCCGCCTCTTGCTGGACCTTGGGCGTCTTCAGAATGCCTCGACCAGCATATGAACCTGGTCACCGTGACACAGTTGTGCAGCAAGGCAATGACCTAGACCACTACAACACGCGGAGGTTCCTACACAATCATACATTTGGATGGGTATTCTAGATTTTCTTCTGGGAGAGTGAAAGTTGTACTTATAATTTAGAGTTGTGAAGATAGGCAGGATAGAACCTCTACTGTCTGTACACTCCTCCCCCACTATCTCCCAGACTGACCAACCAGAAGCCCTGTTAGGAAGAGGCCCCTCTGTCCCTAGAGAACCGGCTTTAAAGGTCACATGACTACAGGTTGATGTGGAAATCCTGTCAGCTTGCCTTCAAACATTTCACTTGTTGTTCACTGTAGTAGTGAATTACAAGCATTTAGTATTATAACGCTATTTTCAATTGATGAATGTTTAGTATCAGCAGATTGTATAGAATGGCATCTGTTTTTTTTCCTTTTCCATTTTGAAATAAAAGCACTTTCTAGTCTGCATATGTAAAGGTGTCAGAAGTATTTGGACATGTTGTGTACTACTGAACTTCAAATCAGTCAAGTGTAGTATTTAGTCCCAATCATCTTCCATGCAGTGACTAGGCCTACAACCCACTTGTGACTATGAACTTGAGTAACTTGCAGTCTCATCTGGTTGTGCTTTGATTTGTTTTGCCCAAAATGGCAACCACAGTAGCACTGATAAGAAGTATAAAGGTCTGGTTTTCAAGGACTCAGTATTAAACCTAGCTCACTTCTCCCAATCAGGATGTGTAGATTCCACTCTGGAGTTTTTTCCACTTGTTATGTGTGCTCTGTTGTATTAGTTAGCCCAGTAGAAAATACATGATGGCTACTTTAGTGGTATGTATGTCAGATGATAAGATGTCTGAACACTAGTAAATGCCAGGTTCATAGAAATAAGAATGAATTGATAACTTTTATGTTCATATTATATTTTTTTCTAAAGTCATAATTAAGAAATATTATTAATACCCGTATTCCATTTTTAAAGTGCTTTGTATTAAAGAACAGCTCATAGGGATATCTAAAATAAGAACAAATTCCAGTTGAAAGGATAGGCCTGGTGAGTCTTAAGTTCTGTTTTAAAAGCCATTACATCCTGAACAGTGTCCAGAAGAAGGTGCTGCGTGTGCGTGCAAACAAAATAAAAAATAAATTAAAAAAAATATATTTATGTATATATTTTGCTTGACTATTTCCTTCCCCCGAAGTGCTCACTTGGGTTTGAGAGTCCCTTTCCAGCCAGGCCATTGACTAGAACTCGAACAGCAACCGGACCTAGCTCACTTCTGGGCAGGTGGAGACGTCGCTCCGTCATATACTCGGGCTGTGTGCTCAGCTCAGGCACTTCTGTCAGTGTGTGGAAGCTCTAACCTACTGCTGCTGGCATTCACTTTTCTTTTTCTTTCAGAAAGCCTTTTAGCGACTGTTTGGCTTCTGAACCCGGTATAAAAATCAGCAGTTGGTTTTTCAGGTGTCATGCTGCTGCAGGGCTTTGTTCGTTTGTGTTTGACTGTATTGTTTTTTTGACTAGGTGGGCTTAAGAGGTCATCTTGCTCTAGCTGGGCTGTCAATCATCTTCATCTCTGGGGTTTGAAACGTTCTGCCTCTACCCCCATGCGTGCCCTGACTTAGGTTTGTGAGCATGGTAAGAGGATGGATAGAGAGTAAATTGCCGGCCATGACAATGGTCAACCACCTGATACTGATAGTCCTTACATTTAAATCTTTCTGGGTTCAGCAATGCAGACAATAATTCAATAAGAGCAGTACAGCTCTCCATTTGCCCACTACACGGTTGTTGTGATTTTCATCCAGCGAACACAGCCTAACTACTTTATGCAAATTTTTTAAATGATTTCCCCTTTAACTGTTCTTGTATTCAGTGTTTAATCATGTAAAACTGAGCAACATCTTTTTTATGCTTCTGTGCTAAGGCTACATTGTGCAAACCCCAGATGGAATCCAATTTAATTTAACAGAAGTTTAATAATGCATTGAACTGGGTAGGAAATCAATGAAATATTGAAAACACATTTATTTGCCCAAGTTGTTCATAAAACATAAACAGAATCAATTGACAAAGCATTATTTATATATCACATTTTGTACAGAGATGTAATGCATTTCACAAACAAAATACAGGAATAAAAACAGTACAAATTAAAAAACAGATATAATACCAAAATAGAGGTAAGGTGAAAATAGAACGTTGAGTGATAAAAGACTAAAAACACTAGGAAAAATCTGATTCTTAAAAAATAATTGGTTCTATGTCAGGCTGGTGGCGTTAACGCTAAATGCTGCCTCCATATTTCTGAGGTGCCTGAGCACTTTGCTCAGAAACCAGCCTTGCCCACTTGACTTACAGTGAAGAATTTCCCCACAATACACATTTCTCCTGGGCTGTTAACAAAGATTTATTTTCAAGATTTCGTCTCGTGCGCTACCTCCAGAGGTTGTGTGGAATTCAAGAGAGACACGCAAGGTTACATAGTACAATTGTGCGTCATCCCGACGTCACCTCGAGCGGATTCTGAAAATGTTGCTGAAAGCTATCGGAATGTGTAAAAGCGGGTTGTGTAAAATTGTAGATGCACTCCCTGATGTAGATGCTCTCCCTGACGTAGATGCACTCCCTGACGTAGATGCACTCCCTGACGTAGATGCACTCCCTGACGTAGATGCACTCCCTGACGTAGATGCACTCCCTGACGTAGTTGCACTCCCTGACGTAGATGCACTCCCTGACGTAG
>JACXGM010006761.1:0-32125 GCA_016801145.1 Umbra pygmaea | reverse complement strand
TGGGCCGACTGCTTCAAGCTGATAGAAGAGCAACTTTGACTGAAATAGCCACTCGTTACAACCGAGGTATGCAGCAAAGCATTTGTGAAGCCACAACACACACAACCTTGAGGCGGATGGGCTACAGCAGCAGAAGACCCTACCGGGTACCACTCATCTCCACTACAAATAGGAAAAAGAGGCTACAATTTGCAAGAGCTCACCAAAATTGGACAGTTGAAGACTGGAAAAATGTTGCCTGGTCTGATGAGTCTCGGTTTCTGTTAAGACTTTCAGATGGTAGAGTCAGAATTTGGCGTAAACAGAATGAGAACATGGATCTTTCATGCCTTGTTACCACTGTGCAGGCTGGTGGTGGTGGTGTAATGGTGTGGGGGGATGTTTTCTTGGCACACTTTAGGCCCCTTACCATGTCCATCCCTTTATGGCCACCATGTACCCATCCTCTGACGGCTACTTCCAGCAGGATAATGTACCATGTCACAAAGCTTGAATCGTTTCAAATTGCTTGAACATGACAATGAGTTCACTGTACTAAATTTGCCCCCACAGTCACCAGATCTCAACCAAATAGAGCATCTTTGGGATGTGGTGGAACGGGAGCTTTGTACCCTGGAAATCTCCATCAACTGCAAGATGCTATCCTATCAATATGGGCCAACATTTCTAATTTCAGAAAAACTGCCCAAAAATAGGTGCGCAGTGACCTTGGGCAGTGTGCAGTGACATCCTGGATGAGCCCCCATTTGTTACGTTCAGCTCCCCAGGAGAGGAGTGGGATGTCAAAACCACTGCCCAAGGCCACCCTGCGGCCAGCAAAAGAGGTATGGGGTCGTAGGTGCAAGCAAGGACAATGACAGCAAAGGTACCTCTTTATCAAAGGGCTTTTATTTGCCAAGGTAAATATGTACTATTAAATGATAATTGTTGGGTAGTGAGGAGACTGTGGGTACCAAACCAAAATGTTTTACAAAAGTACCCCCACCCCCTTTCCTACTCTAACTCCCACGCACAAAACTAAACTAACTGGCACACGATCAAGGTGCCCTACCAAAACTTACAGTAGGTGGCCCATACCAGGTCTGACTAGTGTGCATATACAAAGGAGGCATGATGTACACTCCGGAGTAGCTCTAGGCTAAATCTCCTCACTCCCTAAATTAACCACAAAGGATTAATTTACAAGTTAACAATACTAACACAAACACTAATCACACACCAATAGGCCTACCACTCTCTCTACCAAACAACACAGCTCTCACTCTAATAACAAACCAGCCACCAAACGCAAACTACCAAACACAGAGCTTAGGCGGTATCTAGAGGGGACCTCCCAAAAGTCCACCTCACACACAGAGAAAAACTCTAAAGGACTGACAAACAGTCTACAAGTACTTATAGTACCCAGATGTGTCCAGAACCTCACACTTTACAAAAACTCAGAGAGCAACCATATCAAAGTGTCCTCAACCACTACAAAACATGACCAAACCTGAGAGAGGCAGAGAGAGAGTGAACAAACAAAATGACATATTTTATACTGTTGGAAAGGTATGATGGGTAATGGTGATTGCTGAAACCAGGTGTATGGGATAACGGAGGGGAGGAGTCGGTGATAAGTGAAGTGATTGATGATCAGCTGAACCAGGGCCACCTGTTGGAAATAGACAAACTGAACAGAACAAACATACACAACAGAAACACAGCACAGAACAGCAATACAGATCAGGGCACAGAGCAAACATGGATCCTGAGACGTAACAAAAGCTTGTAGCCTCATACTCAAAAGCCTTGAGGTTGTAATTGCTGACAAAGCTGCTTCAACAAAGTATTGAGCCGAGGCTGTGAATACTTTCGTACATGCGCTTTTTGTTTTTTATTTTTAATAAATTTGCTAAGATTTCAAACACACTTCTTTCATATTGTCATTATGGAGTATTTTTTGTACAATTTTGAAATATATGAAAACAGTTTGTGTTACAAAATCTATCACTGAGCTGTCAAACTTTTCTTGCAATCTCATAAACCCATAGGTGAAAGTGACATATTAGCTCTTCCTCGGTGGTACATCAATGTCTGGTTCTGGTGCCGTACGACAAAGTTAACAGCACAAGTTGGATTATTTCAACCCTTGCGACACACCCGCCGCACCGCATCCAAATTTTGCCGGATCCGGTAGATTTGCCGCAGCGGTGCCTTTTGAAATGAATGGACTTACGCCGCAATGCAACCAGTTTGAGATTGCCATCAGTCTCCCTGTAACATCTTCGAAGTGTAGTAGGAGAAAGATGCAGGAGAACGCCATTCTACTAATTTACTGAGAATTTGTAAAGCACTAAAATGAATGCACACGTGTTTTATGGCTACTGATGCCAAAATAAAGGCTCCGAAAAATACGGGAATACTAGTATAATCTAGAATAGATATGGAGAATAACGTGCCTCACAACTCAGTCCATAGTTCAGGAAGAATGTTTCTCCACTGGCAAATAAACCTAGCTCGTAACAACATGAACACCAGCCAAATAATCCAAAACTTACATATAACAATGATACAAACAATATCCCTCAAGTCCACTGGTGCTTATATCTACACCTTGATTGCAGATCCAGTGCAGGTATTCCTCGTTGAGGGGGGGTAATTGCTGGGATAATAGATGAGGCGGTGACTTTAGAAACCAGGGGTTGTTGAGCGTTGGATCCTGGGCACGTCAGTTCGCGAAGCTCCAGGACCACCATTGCTGACACAACCTATAATGCCCTTATTGACATAAATTGGTGTGACCTTTCTTTTTATTTGCTACTGTGTTTTGGGAGCATTATTTTGGTGTCCACAGAAGTTATAAACTAGCTTTTTAAAGTAATCTAAAATGAATGGAAAGTAATCAGATTATGTTAATGAGTTTGAGTAATCCAACAGTTACGTTATTGATTACAATTGTGTATTGGTAACTAGCAACTGTAACGAATTACATTTAAAAAGTAAGCTACCCAACCCTGCCTATACAGTTGTGATCATGACTTGGCATACTCTGACAGATATTGTGAAATTTTGGCATTGATTTAAGAAATCTGACTCTTATGTAAGGGTAGTGATCATATGAAGCCAGTAATTATCACACAGTTGTTTGGTTCCTTTGTAAACCACACTAATAGGAGAAATCACCCAAATTGCTCTGATCAAAAGAATGTTTGGCCTTGTTACAGAAACACAAGGTGACACACACAGGCTAAAATGGCAATTAAAGGTTAATTTCCCACAACTGTGGCATTTTATATTGCAATTAGTGTATCTGTTTAAATAGTCAATGAGTTTGTTAGCTCACACATGAATGCACTGAGCAGGTGAGATACTGAGCCATAGGGAGCAGAAACAAACTGTCAAAAGACCTGCATAATAAGGTACTGGAAGTTGGAAAAGCATTTGAAAAGATATCGAATATTTTGCAAATGCCATTCAGTACTTTTCAATCACTTATTTTGAATTGAAAGATTCGGGGATCTCTTGATACTAAGCCAAGTTCAGGGCGACCAAAACTGCCAGAAGAATTGTTCGGGATACAAAGAAAAACCCACAGGTAACCTCGAGACATACAGTCTGCTCTGGAAAAAGATGGTGTGGTTGTTTCAAGGAGCACAATATCATGATACTTGAACAAAAATGAGCTGCATGGTCGAGTTGCCAGAAAGAAGCTTTTTACCTGGTTACAATATGCCCGACAACACCTTGACATGAACACACCTTCTGGCACACTATGTATTTGGAGTGACAAGACCAAAATCAAGCTTTATGGTCACCACAATAAGCGCTATGTTTGGCGAGGGGTTATCAAGGCCTATAATGAAAAGAATGCCATCCCCACTGTGAAGCGTAGTGGTGGCTCACTGATGTTTTGTGGCTGTGTGAGCTCCAAAGGCACGGGGAACCTTGTGAAAATTTATGGCAAGATGAATGCTACATGTGATCGGACAACACTGGCAGACCATTTGCATTCTTCTGCACAAAAGCTTAGCATGGGACAAACATGGACAAGAGAAAAAGGTGAAGGTTCTGGAGTGGCCATCACAGTCTCCTGACCTTAATATCAACAAGACAGTGAGATCTCAAACATGCATTTCATGCAAGATGACCAGACTTTGCAAGACCTCGAGGCATTTTGCCTAGATGACTGGGCAGCTATATCACCTGCAAGAGGCCTCATAGACAACTATCACAAACAACTGCATGCTGTCATTGAAGCGAAAGAGGGCAATACACCGTTTTGAGAACTGAGGGTATGCAGACTTTTGAACATGGGTAATTTCGTAATTTTTTGTTGTTGCCATGTTTTGTTTTATGATTATGCCATTGTGTTATGACCTACAGTTGAATATGAATCCCATGAGAAACATTTTTTGCCTGCATACTCTTTTCTTTAAAAATGGTACATCTACTATCAATTCTCCAGGGGTTTGCAAAATAAAAAAGCATCACTGTAGTAGTAAACTGGTCTTTTCCATATCAATTACAGAACCTGACTTAATACTCTAGGGTGGCTAGTTAGAGAAGGCTTATTGATTAGTCAAGTCAAATTTGGAAAACGCTGCTACTGCTTCAGCACTTCAAATTCAGTATTAAACAAAATAATGTAAAGGTATTATGTAAAATGTATTTTTGAAATGGAAACTAGATTAATGCAATACATAATGCAACATCACAGTATGTTAAAATGCATGAATTTTATTAAAAACGGACCGGCTTGTGAACGTTGACGAACACTATGGAAACACATTTTGTCATGTCCTCACCAAAATTCTTGTTCAAAAGGCAAAATATGCACGGCATAGTGTAGAATATAATTGTCCCATCTAAATGGCCTTTTTCGATTAAAATATTATGAAATAAATGTTCAGCTTTTGAAAGCTTCTCATTGAAAGAGAAAGTTCTGTTTACAGTCCGGAATTGTACGCAGTGTACATTTAAGGGACTTGAAATTTTACATGTTCTAGAGCATACAGTGGCGCCCTGTATGCCATTGCTGGTCTGCCTTTGAAGCCAAAGCCTGCCTAAGGGTTTACGCTGTCAGAGCCAATATATGGTTGTAGTGTCATTTTTCATCATAAAATAGGTGTGTTGTGCTGTGTAGACATACAGTACAGTGACTGCTTGAAGTCTGCGGTGCATCAACATCACCAGACCCGGCATATCTTAATGTACCTGGTGATGCTCTAGGGGTTGTTACATCAAATTGATATTCATCTTTATGAGGATTAAGTGCACACTCGTAGCATTGGCAGGAAAGTCTTACACAAGCCAATAATCTGTTAAATTTACAGATTAGCAGGGTCAGCCAGTTCAAGAGCCAGCAGCATAGCTCCCTGTGTCCCACTCCCGGATTGCCTTTGAAACTAAACAATTTTGGGATTGATGGGAGACTAAAATGCTGCTGGAAGGGCCAGTGTTGGAGGGCCAGTAGGGGGCATTCCTCTCTCTGGTTTAAAGATTAACTCACAATGACCCAGGGCATTGAAGGGGACATCTGCCCCATGTCGGGGGCTGTCTCTTGGAAGAAGCATTTAACATCAGGTGTCCTAACTCTCTGTGATCTGTAAAGATCCCATGTTACTTATCACACAACTTTATTGGGACTACGCAGGGGTCCTAGCCAACTTTCCAATCTGGCCCTCATACCATCATTGCAAGTTAATCATTCACAGATTTCAATTGGCTCATTCTTCCCCTGTAACAATTCCCCAGGATGTTGCTGCAAATGGCAATGTTCTCAGTCAACTTGCCTGGTAAAATAAAGATTGATAATAAGAAGCCATTATTGCAGGAAAATTCATTTCTACTGTAGTGATGTTAAGGTTAACTGTTAAAATGTTAGTTTACAAGACTGCCGTACTCTGTTAAAAACATGTCCTCATGTGAATCCTTATATTGAAGGGTGGGACTGAGATTCAAGAGGGTGTGAATGACTCTGCATGGGTGTAAAGTTTAACAAAGAAGACCTCTCTTGGAGTTGCGAATCCTTCGTAGGCCAATTTGTTTAGAAGATGCTTCACAAGTTTCAATAGCATCATAATCTTCCCATTGTTCATGCAATTGCAATGTATGATGTAACATTTTCTAGCTCCATGTCTTCACTTTCAAGTCATGTAAAATATTTTCTGTTTTTACTTTAGAGGCAAAATGTGTAGACCTTCGCAGATTGAAAACAGGACTACTTTCTCTTTCATTGACCAGCTTTTGAAAAAGAACATTTATTTCATAATATTTAGAAAATTTGAAAAATTTATGGGCATGTGTCTTTAATTTAATTTATGCATTTTAGGCCATCCTTCTTTTGGTACAAAGCACTGCAAATTCTAGGGATTTATTATCTGATATACATAATATTGGTGGAATATTAAAATATCAAGGAATACAATATTTACAGCATTGTTACAGCTCAATATCTTTATATAGCACCTTTAAGTAGCTACTTATTCACATTTTGTAAATGAATTTGCTGTCTTTACAGTAAGGCTTTCACATGGAGTCTATTCAGGCATCACAAAAAAAAACTTTTTCAGACAGCAACACACAGGCCAAACAAAGAATCTTGTCGGAGTTGTAATCTCTTGTAAATCCTTTGGTGTTATTAATCTCATCAGCTGTCCTTGTGGAAAATTCTTCAAGTGACAAATGAATAGGTAACTAAAACAAAAATTAGCTGAGTGGGGAGAATGGGCTCATATTAAGGTCTGGACTGGAGTAAATAGAATGAAGTTAAACACATTAAACACAGTGTGAGACACCATTCCATTTCCTGCATTTTCAACCATTATTATGACCTTATTCTCATTTAAGAGAGAACCGGCCTCTACTGAGAACCCTGACACTAATTCTGACAGGAGACCTACTGGAGACATTGACCCCTAGTGGTCTAAAGATTGACTTCAACCTCAGGCCATTTTTATGAACACGTCTACTGAACTAACACTTTCTTTCACCATTAATTATAATTTATGTGATTTTCCCTGTTGATGATGCCAATTTAGCATTATGTTTGAAACAAAAGTTTAAAAGAAGTAAAAAATTAATGTAACAATGATTTTGATTGCGAAATGTTGGTGTTTTACTTTATAAAACCCTTGAGCTGAAAAACAGTTGGTGAATCCCAAACGGACCCATCCACACTCCACTCTATCCTCAACCCTCGATTTGCATGTTCACACGCCGTTTTGCCACTTGCACAAGTATCCCAAAGCTTAGGGAGAGAAAATGATCTAGGTTGTAGGGACTAATTAGGCCCCCGATACCCACTTCAAGTGAATATGCATCAATGCAGCCCCCGCTAACAAGTGACTAAGGAAGTAGAATCACAGAAGGCCCTGGGTCAATTCTGAGGTTGTGCAATGTTGGACATAAGAATGGATGGGCGTATCCAATGATATGTGCATTTGCTTGCCACATACTGTATACAAAACAAACAATACCCTAAATTAAATGTTACATTCATTATTATGTTTATTTCATCTTAAAAAATAGAAATAGAAGGATTTAAAAAACACAAATACATTATTGATATAGAATTCATATTGTTACTAAACCCCTAGCCACTCTGTGGTAGTCACTCACAGAAGTGAACATGGAGAATGGCTGTGAAATTAACAAAACAATTGCATTATTCATAATACAAAATAATAGACTACAGAACCAAAACATTGGGTCACTGTCCAAATACTTTTGGATTTAAATATCAATGTAAATTTCACTGGTATTATTGATGTTATTGGGCTGTTAAAATAATTGATTTAGACCATTATAGATTTTTGGCAAAATGCCAAACTTTGCTACCCAGGAGAATCTGTTATTAAGGGTTAAAGGAACACTCCCCTAAACCCCTAAATAGCTCAATATTATTGTGCCGGTAATTTTTCTGACATGACAGTCACTAAAAACTAGTGATGTGCATTTGAGGCTTCATTACTGTTCTTCAAGCAGCAGGATCAAGCTGTCAACACAAACGCAGAATTTACTCTGCCATCACACATTTTGACACATTGCATTGCATTAAAAAAATTTAATGATGGGCATTCAAGACTTAATTTCCTTTCTTCTAGCAGCAATATATTGGACTGGCAGCAGTTTAATTTTTTATTTCCAAACATTTTACGTGTAATGAAACAAACAAGTAAGCCGACATCTGCCAGTTTTTAACACAGGCGACAGTGATGCCCAAAATAATAGACCTCTACGCCTAACAAATTGGCAATTACTCACAGTACACTAACGTAGTGTGACACGGAAGAGTAAACGCTGAGTTTACATAGATTGAAACGTTTTCAGGACGAATACTCACAGTTCACTGACGTAGTACGAAACAGAATTGTAAGAGCTGAGTTTACATAGATTTAAACCTTCTCAGGATGAATACTCACAAAACACTAAGGTAGTACAACATGGATGAGTAAAATATACATGCCTGCAGGACACTATAAACAGGATGCAATGACACACACAGACAAGGGAGCAGAGGGGACAAATATACAGACAGTAAATGATAACAAGGAACAGCTTGTGAATAATGATCAATGACTAAACAAAGACAGGTGTGATAAAGTCCAGTGAATGTAAAGTAGAAAGTGATTTGTCCAAACCTGACCCCGGTTTGTCCACATCCATGGCACAGTTTACACCTTAGACAGTGACAGTTTGCAGATCTTTTCATGTTATCGTATTCACTATACATTTTTTGCAGTTATTTCCATTACATACTCATTTCATATTAAGTTGTATTTTTTATAATATAATATACACTCACCTAAAGCATTATTTTACAACACCCGTTCAATTTCTCCTTAATGCAATGATCTACTCAACCAATCACATGGCAGTTGCTTCAATGCATTTAGGGGTGTGGTCCTGGTCAAGACAATCTCCTGAACTCCAAACTGAATGTCAGAATGGGAAAGAAAGGTGATTTAAGCAATTTTGAATGTGGCATGGTTGTTGGTGCCAGACGGGCCGGTCTGAGTATTTCACAATCAGCTCAGTTACTGGGATTTTCACGCACAACCATTTATAGGGTTTACAAAGAATGGTGTGAAAAGGGAAAAACATCCTGTATGCGGCAGTCCTGTGGGCGAAAATGCCTTGTTGATGCTAGAGGTCAGAGGAGACTGGGCTGACTGATTTAAGCTGATAGAAGAGCAACTTTGACTGAAATAACCACTCGTTACAACCGAGGTATGCAGCAAAGCATTTGTAAAGCCACAACACGCACAACCTTGAGGTGGATGGGCTACAACAGCAGAAGACCCCACCGGGTACCACTCATCTTCACTACAAATAGGAAATATAGTCTATAATTTGCAAGAGCTCACCGAAATTGGACAGTTGAAGACTGGAAAAATGTTGCCTGGTCTGATGAGTCTCGATTTCTGTTGAGACATTCAGATGGTAATATCAAGGCTTAGTCGGGGTGGGGATGGGTTGCATTTTGGTGGGCTGGGGATCTCATCTCTGCTTTTTGCAGATGATGTGGTCCTGATGGCATCATCGGCCTGTGACCTTCAGCACTCACTGGATCGGTTTGAGTGTGAAGTGGCTAGGATGAGGATCAGCACCTATAAATGTGAGGACATGGTTCTCAGCAGGAAAACCTACTCCATGGAGTGCCTACTCCAGGTAGGGTAGGAGTCCTTACCCCAAGTGAAGGATTTCAAATACCTTGCGGTCTTGTTTGCGAGTAAGGGGACAATAGAGCAGGAGATTAATCAGAAAATCGACACAGCGGGGTATTACACACAATTTATCGCACCGTTGTGACGAAAAGAGAGCTGAGCCAGAAGGCAGGAGGTCCGGGGAAATTCAGAGAACCCATAGTCAGGCTCGAACCACTGACCATCATGACATTGCGGCAACTTAGCCCACACCAGGCTCCCATCATTACTATATCTGGGCATACATGTGTGATCATTGTGCACTATGCATAGGATCTGCTACATTTAATATCTGGAGACAAATACAATTTTCCAGACAAATTACAGTCTGTGATTAGCTATCAGGATAGCAAATTCACATATTATTAATTGTATATTAGCTTCTACTAGTTGCCTAGAAACAGGAGTTCATGCAGAATGAAATGAAATGAGCATATTTAAAATAAACATGTATGTTCCGTATTTCTCAGGGTAAACTCCCGTATCTTCAAAAAACAAAGACAAGCAATTCACTGAAACATATGGGAATGTTTGCTTAATGAACCCAGTTTCTTAATTTATGTGTATGTGAGAATAGTCAAATCTCTCAAATTTCTAATTTTGTTAGAGCTTTTTCTTCTGTCCTTTTCTGACTTGTTTACTGGTCTATACATGTACACGATCCCACCCTAGGAGATATTTGTATAACATTAAAGTAATACAGTACAATGTCCGCATGTCAACAATAAGGCCTTAAGGCCTATATAGCTACTATAAATTTGGTGGTTCAAATCCTGAATGCTGATTGGCTAAAAAAAAGTCTCGCATTAAAGACTGACCATCAGTGTTGTACAAAAGGCATTGTAATCAGTTTATAATAGCAATAAAGCGTCTTGGTGATTTGTTTGTATATTGTCAATATATGTATCATGGCTAAGTGCTGTATCTTGGCAATCCACAATGGGCAATTAGTAGCTAAGAACAGCTCATAAATGTATTGTTACCCATACACTGTACCACAACCCCTCATTACTTATACCACATTTTCCACCCAGACAGCATCCAGAAGTACCACAAAAAGTGGTTAATGTATTCATGACTTCATGACACAATATAATAATACAATTATAATAATAATTAAATAAGAACAATAAAATTCAAATAATTTTGCTGATTAAAAGGTACAATAAATATTACGTATGTTTTATACAAATGCATGCTTAAACCGCATCAAATAATGATACATTATGAACACTAAGAATGCCTGTGGTGAAGTGATCAGACCTTTAATTGATCAGATATTGATTCCGTTAGCCACATCATTTGTTTTACAAGTATATGTTAGCATTGATGGAGTAACAGAGCTACCTGCTACACTACACATGGCCATGCAGCTTCACCATGCACAGGTATTTTACAATGCTCACCAGACGACCAGGATTAACAGGAAGGCAGAACATATCTTCAGTAAATCAACAGTAATTCAATTATCAACTTAATTTACATTTGTAGAGCTAAGATAATTATCTAATATTTGTTTTTACACTGTAAAGAATTTAAGTGGTTGAATGAAAATTGAGGAAACATACAGGTATTCATTTCATTTCATTTTCATTTATTTATTTAAATAGGAAAAGATTAAGAGCAATCGGGCCTCACTCAGTATAGAACTGATTTTCAGCAGGTTCCTGTTTTGCAGAACATAAATACCTCAAACACAACAGAACTCCAAGACCATACAGTAACAAACACACAACAAGCACATAAACCACAATTCCATGTTAACCATGGTACATTTACAAATTATAATGATCTACAGTACTGTATATCACTCTGGATAAGAGCGTCTGCTAAGTGACTAAAAAAAAGAAAACATCTATTCATGACTTCAAGATACTGTTTCTGTTGATTTATTTTATATGAGTAGCCTACTCGTACCTTCAACCAATCAGCAAGGAAAGCTTTATTTAGAATAGCTAAAGACTGAGTTTCAAAGCCTGCTGGATCCAAACTCATTGCCATGGCAACAGGTAGTCAACATGTGAGAGTGCAACTCACAGTTTCCCACTGGTTCTTTACGCAATGTTCGCTCTCAATGCCCATGGAAGGACTCACTTCCCTTTAACTGCCTTTTATTACAATGAGCACAATATTAACAGATGAAAAGTTGAAATAGGATAGAAGGCAAGTACTAATGACGAATGAAGAGTTCGGAGTGAGAAAGCAGTGATCATAGGTTTCTGATTCATCCTGGAATCCAGCACATTGTATTTCGAACCAAACAAATACAAAGAGCTTCAAGTACAGACTTTCAGCTTTAATTTTAATTTTGACACCACAAACCGTGTAGAAATTAAACCTTTTTTACTAAATATTCCCCATTGTTTAGGGGTCCAAAAGTAACAATTGGCTGCTCAGCTGTTTCTTGGCCAGGTGTCATGTTGCATCATTAATTTATGCACAAGAGAGCTAAAAGTGTTCTAGAGTTGCTTCTAAGCGTGCGATCTGTATTTTAAAAGTGTTCTAGAGTTGCTTCTAAGTGTGCAATCTGTATTTTAAAAGTGTTCTAGAGTTGCTTCTAAGTGTGCGATCTGTATTTTAAAAGTGTTCTAGAGTTGCTTTTAAGTGTGCGATCTGTATTTTAAAAGTGTTCTAGAGTTGCTTCTAAGCGTGCGATCTGTATTTTAAAAGTGTTCTAGAGTTGCTTCTAAGCGTGCGATCTGTATTTTAAAAAGTGTTCTAGAGTTGCTTCTAAGTGTGCGATCTGTATTTTAAAAGTGTTCTAGAGTTGCTTCTAAGCATGCGATCTGTATTTTAGGTCAATTGCTGGGATTGACCCACTTGTCTTGAATGATTATGTGACTGCTGATGGAAGCAGCAGAATGAACTCTGAAGTATAAAGAAACATTTGCTTCTTGACAAAATATAATAATACAATTACCTCAACATTTGCCTCAAAAGTCATTGTATGGCACTTCACCTTGCCTCCAAGCAACCGGGGAGAATTTCAGGGCCAAAAAGTAGATTGTCTACTGTCAAAGTCAGTCATAACCTAAGTCCAACTGAGGATGTGCTTGACCCACTGAAGCACGTCTGAAGGCTAGAATGCTCCCGAAACAAACAGGTATTCTCAGATGGCTGACTTACATGCCTTGCAGAGCATCACCTGGCCAGGATAAAGCATAAGAGTGCAAGACAACATAAAGTTACACATGAAAATACAAAGTACGAAATGCAGGATACTCAAAGTTTTCAATAGAAAATCTATATAGAGTTTGTGCATGAGGTCTGTTTAAAGAGGTAGGTCAATAAATATGCTAATGTGGCAGAGCAATAAAAAGAGGTAAGTAACACTGGCGCATAACTGTGCAAATGATAATGTTCAAATATAACTGTGCAGATGATAATGTGTAAATAGGCCATTGGGAGTGACAGAGACACTGGGCATAAAATGTCCCAAGACAAGATGCAAAAAATAGGGAGGAAATCTAACACATGCAATGACTGGATAGTATGCCTGATAATAGTTCCTTAAACTCAGTGAGGGAGCTGGGGATCTCCAGTTTCTATGGGTTGCAGACTTCAGGTAGTTGCAATGAATTATTCCAAGAAAGCAGCAAAAATACTGATTATGATGATTTGATTTAAGATGTTTTTTTTTTAAATGGGGGACTTTATATGAAATGGCTGCAATTTGTTGACTGTTTAAGTTTAAAGGAGGTCAATACCAGTGGCTGCTGCTGGTCTTTCAATGAGGGGAAGTCCATTTTCAACCTACAGTACGTTGTCCATTTATTTATACATAAATCGTGCCTTACGTTTGTTTTCAAGAAAATGCTCTGTGACCCTGTCATACCAACTAGGCGTCTTTTCCAGTGACTTGACCAGTGTCCTCTCAATGGCCAGCAGAGCTAGGCTGCTTGAACAGCCTTGGCTCGTTGTGTTATGGATGTACTGTAGGACTTGAGGCGCTTTAAAGGTACAATATGTAGTTTTTCAAAACAATAACAAAGGACATATTTTGCATTAAAAAAACAAATCACTATTCCTATATTATAGATATTTCTTAGTTGTGTACTTACATTATCCTAAATGTTTCCACCAACTTTCAAACCCAGAGATATTTGTAATATAATTCGAAGACACGGGACGTTTCATTTTGTCTTGCATCAATGGCGTCATATAACCTTTGACTGCTCTAGTTGCTCTAAGTTCCAGGGAACCGCCAAACATAACGTGAATAAAGTTATAATATTTTTAACAATACACAACTTTGGGAACCCTTATCATTTTGTTGATTTGAATACATGTAACGACCTAGCACTGATTAATTGGAACACACAATTGGTTTGGTGAGCTCATTAAGCCTTGAACTTCATAGACAGGTGCATCCAATCATGAGAAAATGTATTTAAGGTGGCCAATTGCAAGTTGTTGTTCACTTTGACTTGCTACGAAAAGCTATTACAGGGATTTAAACTGTCAGTGTCTACAGTGAGGAACATAGTGAGGAAATGGAAGACCACAGGCACAGTTCTTGTTAAGGCCAGAAGTGGCAGGCCAAGTAAAATATTGGAGGTAAAGGCGAAGGGTGGTGAGAATGGTCAAAAACAGTTCCATGACAAACAATGGTCAAAAACGTTCCATGACAAACACTTGCTACCCACAGTAAAATTTGATGGAGGTTCTATCTTGCTGTGGGGCTGTGTGGCAAATGTCGGTACTGGGAAACTTGTTAAAGTTTAGGGTCACATGGATTCCGCTGAATATCAGCAGATACTTATAATACTTAATAATGTAGAGCAATCAGTCCCAAAGTTGAACTTACGCCAGGGCTGGACATAAGACAATGACCCAAAACACTGCTCAAAATCTACTCTGACATTTATGCAGAGGAACAAGTACAATGTTCTGGAATGGCCATCCAAGTCCCCAGACCTGAATATCATTGAAAATATGTGGGGTGATTTGAAGTGGGCTGTTCATGCTTGACAACCATCAAACCTAACTGAACTGGAGAATTGTCCGGGGTGCCTAAATTTTTGCATATGACTGTAGCTATATTCCATCATGTATATGTAACTTTTTGGGTGAAATGAATTGTATGTTCGCTAGGTTAAGGAATCATTTGGAAGGCACTGCTATCATAGTCCTAACCAGCATTAGGCTACTTGAGATGTCATTGTTGGGGCACTCAGCTTTCAGCAGTCATGTAATTACTAAAGGTAGGAAGGAGATTGGCACAGTGTCATTATAAATGTTGGTGTTTAAAAAAAAAAGCATGTTTAAAAAATTGCTAGCTTATTTCTAGACATCGGCCCTGTCTTGAGGCTTATTTCTCAGAGAATGTAAATTAGCTTAGGCTGGATCTACATTCACTATGAATCCTGGACCTTGTGGTATTTCATTAACAGACCAAAACAGGGAAAGCTCGTACTACCTCAAAATCAAAACGTTATTGTTTTCAGTTGTGTTGACACAACATATCCTTGTATATGACACAAATGATCACAAGTTACATTAGTAATTGTTAAAACCCTCAGCAGTAGCTCAAACTAGGAGTAGTTTAACATGTTTAACATTGATCATTATGAAACTTGAACCCCTTTAAAATAATTAGATTTGCCTTAAACTAGGCCTGAAATCATGAAAAATCCCTTCATTTTAATTAGGAGGTCCTTAATACAAAATAGAAACCAGTAAATTGGTCCATTCATTTGAGACGTCAGATATAGACCAATGAAAAATGTATGATTAAGGGGTAGTTTTAATGGATTTTACCCCTCAATTATTTCTTATTGTATGCATATAACCCATTAATTTACACCTTAATTATGATTAATACCCCTTAAACCACCACTTAAAAACCTATTAAACCACAACTTAATTACTGTAAATTAATGGCAAGATTAATTACATTTTGGGGTGAAAATTAAGGGTAGTGGATTTTGATGGTCTCATGTACTCACTTTGAACGTGTTGATTTTAACACCCAAAGTGTTAAATCCAGCAATGCCATTATGCTGTGTATATGGGTTAATTGGATATAAAAAATATATATTTACCATTTGTTGTACATATTTATGGTGGCAGTATTTGTGTAAATCTAGGAACAGGGAGATGAGCAAGCATTAGTTAACTTTTTGGACGTGGCTTGATTCAGTGAGCATATTCTATTTCATTTCTATGGGACAGATGGCCAGTTAAGGCCACAGCACGAGGAAAGCAACTGTTCATGAGGAGAATGTTTGGAACAGTGGGTGAGAGAAGTTAACAGTGGTGTAGAGTCATTTAGCTCCTATGACTTAGGTCGATACTTTGCATATCTCTACTGACACCTCTGAATTAAAAATAGAACAGGGATTGTTGTGATACATGTTAATGTCAGAGGTCAAATCCTAATACACAAGATTAGATTATGGTCAATATATATTTTCCTAAACAGAGCCCAAAAATCTCCCCCCTGTGGTAGCACTTGGTAACAATGATATTCAATATTCCATTTTAGCAGTTCTACAGTATAGCAGAATATTTACTTTTAAATTGTTTGCATCACTTTAATAAAAGAGAAAATAATACACAAACTGTCACACACAAATTTGTGTGCTACATTGAGAAATTACAATACATTACACTTGATAACATACTCCATTGTGCCTCATTGTTTGCTGATTAATCACAGGCTTTTGATACATTTGAACAGAATCAGAAAGATTTAGTGTGTGAATTATGAGAATCCCATACTGTATCTACCTTCCTTGACGTTACTAAAAGTGTGCCCCACGTAAACCTTTTTGCTTTTCTTTCCTTCTAAATTTGTATTGATGAATTAGGATATCTGCTTGCAAACAATTGTCATCTTCTCATATTCTACATCTATGGTTAAGGCTGTTGAAGAGCTTCAGCCTGGCTTAGAAAATGTAGGCCTCCCTCAATGGCCTTAAACTGTTCATGAGCTTTCTGTTTGCCAGAGAAAGCTTGTTTAATCATCTGGATGCACATCCATTAAATCTGAGAAATCCCTAGATATGTGGTTAGACAACAGTACTTTAAAAAGAATTAAACAAATACTCAAGAAATATTATTAAACATATTCTGCACAGCTGCTGAACCCTGCTGCTCACCTGCTTGGAGTTTGTTAAATTAAAACTTTTAAATTATGTCCAGCCTCTAAAATTCAATATACTACAGTATGTAATGTACTACAGTATGTAATGTACTACAGTATGTAATGTACTACAGTATGTAATGTACTACAGTATGCAATGTACTACAGTATGTAATGCATTGTGCATTTGAAAGTGGATTATAAATGTGCTTAGGCAAAAATGGGCAAACAATACTGGCTGCATGGAATCTGTAAGTAAATCAACTAACACCTACTCACACGTGATTCTCCTCTTCTTCTGAGATAAATATCACACTTAACAAAAGCATTAACTTAACTGTTGTCCATCTCACAAAATGAAAAAGCAAAATTAAGACCAGAAGCAAGGCTCATGGTGAGGTACCATGAACAGGCCATGAAGTAGCAGATGCTGTCCCCCACTCCCAGTGTTCACTCAAATGTGCACACATTTTCGAGGGAGTAAGAGTTAAATTCAAACAGGACTTTAAATCAGTGCATTTTTCTATTATATTTTACTCAAACGTGACTCCAGGAGAACAAAAGTTATTTTATTAGATTCGATTGAAATAAAAACACATCACAGAAAATCACCTGTAAGCCTTGTCATGTTGTCAACACCTGTCACGGTCGCCCCCTTCTGGTTAGTCTAAGGCAGCGCACCTGCCAGACTATTCTGTTTTGTGACTGATTTCTGTTTTCCTGGAATCATCACTCATATTAATTTGTCCTCCAATAACTTACTATCAATTTCATACAGCTGCCTCCAAATTACCCTCATTAGTGTCTAAGTCCTGTGTTTGTTATTCATCTTGTGATTCATTGTCTATATGTTATGTGCCTGTATGTTACCAGTTGAGAATTTAGTTATATCAGTTTACCTTTTGACTCCATGAAGTCCTTTATTTTCATGTGTATTTTTGAAGTAAAATACCATTTACCCTAAAACCCTTCACATCTGTCTCTATTTCTTAGATCGAGATTGATCACTTCCTGTAAACACGTCGCCAAACCATTCATTTTTTGTCACTGCTCGTGTAACACGAAAGCCTTAAAGTGATGGTTTGAAGTAATATAAACCTATGGTCATTTGCACCTTGACCTCGAGCCAAACAACCACCCATAAGCTTTTTTCCCTTGTTATAACATTGGTTGAGTAAGCGCAATCAGACGAATAGCTTAGTGCATGCGCTAATGGAACCAAGTTGGTATCTTGTAAATAAGCCCAATAGTAATGCCTGGAAAGTTACCAAACTTTTACAGTAGTAAAATTAGGTTCTTTACTAAAATGAGGCATTGAAAAGTTTGTAAGTACACCAGAATTATATTTAAATAACACTTGCCTGATAGCTGCTACTCTCGGCTGCTAGGCTATACATGTTGTGATCCCGCGACATCTCGCGGGATCGCGGTAGCAGTATATTTAAATAACACTTACCTGATGGCCGCTACCGCGAGATCCCGCGAGATCACAACATGTATAGCCTAGCAGCCGAACGTAGCAGCCATCAGGCAAGTGTTATTTAAATATACTTCTGGTGTACTTACAAAATTTTCAATGCCTCGTTTTCAACTACAAGTTCTCAATGGGATTAAAGAAACCATCCAGCCCTCAAACTCTTCAAAACCCTTTTCCCAGTCATGTTTCCATAGTTACAGTCACTAAAACCACATTTTCAATGCCTTCTGAAGTTCCCAAACTGGCCACCGTACGTTTGTGAATTCATTCGCCAGTGACGTCAATGGCAAACTGTTTGAAACTACAGGGGAGGAGCTCAGTTGACCTCTTTATCTGTTGCGTCACACCCCATGAATCGAGTTGATTAGATAATAAAACTGAGAAATTTGTGCGGGAATACTATGCATAGCTATATACAAACAATTAGAGCAGGATTTTTTTCAACAATGGCAAGTGCAAGTGAGTGAACACCTGAAGAACTGGACAATTTGAACTTTGATCAAGTATTATTGGTTGGTAATATTCAACCATATGTTTGAGCTGGATTACAGTGAGGAAGAAATATGAGAAGGGCTCTTGTGTAGAGGTCTCAATGGCAACAGTATTTTGTTGTAAAGTGTGGGACAAGGAAATGTCAACCATCTCCAGCCAGGAAGATAATTACACTAGATCTGTTTGTTAGATTAATCAAATTTCCACGCTGAGAAGGACCAAGTTGTTTTGGAAACATTGTATTCATTATCCTGAAAAAAAACTGGACAAACAAATCATGACAACACTGTGTAACACTAATAGGTAATCATTGGATTTTTTCTATAACCAGGATGGGAAATTAACTTTTTTGTCCACCAGCAACAGTGGCTGGTGGATGCTGAAATTTTACCAGCCATTTTTTCCCAAATTCAAATACATAAAAGAAAACACACTAGTATATTCTATATTGCTTCAATACATTAAATTCACTATAAATACATGTGTTATTAATATAGGTCAATTTTCTAAAGGGACGTTTGGTGAAGACAAGTCTGAGATGAATAATTTTCAGATGATTGACGAATTGTGCTAATCTGTTAGCTAATTGTATGACCTACTACCGTATTTTAGTCAGCTACTTTTAAATCACTCATGCAACAGTAGGCCGTTTCATCTTTGAGAGGTGTAAAACTTCGCTGTTAACTCTTGTTGTATGCCAAAATATTTACACATTTGTAAATTCATTTCCTAATAATCTGTTTGTAAAACATCTGGGATTACTAATAAAATTATTGAAGCATTTGTTAAATGATTTACATATACAATTTAGTCATTTATCAGACAATCTTATCCAGAGTGACTTAAAGTAAGTACAGGGGCATTGTTCTTGGAGCAATTTAGGGTGAAGTGCCTAGCCCAAAGACAACAACATTTGGCACAGCAGGGAATCTAAACAGCAACCTTCTGACTCTAGTCTGACTCCCTAACCACTTGGCCATCTGAAACCCAATTATCTCCCATCAAATCTGCAAGTACTTCTTCAATTATGAAACAAAACATAATACAACATTAAATATAATAAGAAACCATATTATGGCGATGTAAGATACCTGAATTAGAATTTGTTTTTATAGTTTAAGTTACGCTTGAGAAGTTGGACAATGCGCGTGTAAATGTCTCTGGTAAAACGAGAGCGGCGTTTATCAGAATCCAATCATTCACAGACTAAATGAGTGATTTGAGTGACAGCTGAATAATCCAATGAGCCTTTAGCATTCCGCGCTGTATATGTGTGTGTTTTTCTTTTTGCGATTACATAAAATCGTATCATCATCACATCAACTTTCCCATATCTGTAATTGTACACGTTTTGTCCTTGATATATTCTATATTGACTTAATCTATTCTACTCGGGCTTAATACTGGTAACTAAATAGATTTTTTTTCTTCTATACCGCACTATCTTTTAAAGACTAGCTCAGAGAAAACGATTAAAATATGCACCTCGACAGAAGTGCGTCTTTCTTTGTTAATGAGTAAGTTTCCGCATTTTTGTTAAACGCGTTAATCTCCAATCCAAAACAAGTAATGTTCAAAGTAGCAAAATAAAAAAACGTATCATATGTTGTACAATTCACCTGGCTGATAGATTGGTAGATTAGGAAAAGTTACCTGCCAAAGTGAAAATCTACCCGCATTTGGCGGGTGGCGGGTGTTAATTTCCCACCCTCTCTATAACTACTTGTAAAAACGGCATGTAAATGAATAATGAAGTTTGACAGATAGGTGATTGATCTCCTTGGTGTACAATAATAATTACATTTGACTGTAATGGAAGCAAATGGCTGAGTTAATATGGCTGGCTTTGTTGACTAATTTGTGGATATATTTGTAAATATGGGAGGGAAATGCATAATGAAGGTTTACAGAATAGTGCTAAGTATCTATAAATGTTAACCAGATAGGTGATTGTCCTTGTCAACACTCTCACCTGAGTTAACGAGATAATCACTGACATGATGGCAGCTGGTCCTTTTGTGGCAGGCCACAAAAATTCTGGGTGAATTTTTTGGGGGGATTAAATTAATTTTTTAATGGCAAAGAGTGACAATTAATCTGATCACTCTTCATGACAGTCTGGAGTATATACATATTGCCATCATCAACAGTAAAGCAGCAAAATTTTTGGAGACCAGTTGAACAACTATCATCTTGTAGCACTGACCTATATCTAGAGCACAACCGATATATCGGTGTGCCGATATTATTGGCCGATATTAGGCATTTTCTAAAGTATCGAAATCGGCAATTATAATGGCCAATAAATGAATATTTAAAAAATAAAATAAAATCCTTCCCCCTGCTGGACTGTAGCTATTGAGTACTGACTGATTCAGTAAACTACCTAATATACTGTATATAGTTAATATTTTGCTGTTGTTGTTATTTATTAGACCTTATAGAACTTAACATAATTTTTTTCCCAGTCTTGTTCAAAGTTATATTTATGAATCTATTAAGTCTATTAATACGGGTAAACTTTTTGTTGTTGTTATGTTTTTGCTCAAAGGCATGGGCCGCCTGTCCATGCCATATATATGAAGAGAGCGATGACGAGGAGATGCCAAACCTTATAAGTGGATCAGCGTCGTCTGACGAGGAGGAAAAGGAAACTCCTTCTGTAGGGGTTTGGCGCGCTTCCGCTCCACGGCCACAAGAGGCCGTTGTTATCGCTCAAGTTCCCCGGAAAGCAGAGGTCGCCCAAGTTCCCTGGCCAGCAGAGGTCACCCAAGTTCCACGGCCACCAGAGGTCGCCCAAGTTCCACGGCCACCAGAGGTCGCCCAAGTTCCACGGCCACCAGAGGTCGCTCAAGTTCCACGGCCACCAGAGGTCGCCCAAGTTCCCCAGCCCACCAGAGGTCTCCACCTTGCCCAGACCACCAGAGGTCTCCACCACTCCCAGTCCACCAGAGGTCTCCACCACTCCCAGTCCACCAGAGGCCGCTGTTTCCGCTCAAGCCTCCCGGCCACAAGATGCCACTCACGCCCAAGCCTCCAGGCCACAAGAGGCCGCTCACGCCCAAGCCTCCTGGCCACAAGAGGCCGCTACATCACCATCAACCGAGCCTGAGCCTTGCCTTGTCCCCGAGCCTGAGCCTTGCCTTGTCCCCGAGCCTGAGCCTTGCCTTGTGCCTGAGTCTGAGCCTTGCCTTGTCCATGAGCCTTCCCTTTTCCCCCTCTAGTCCCCGTGCCAGTGCCTGACTCAGTCCCGGTGACTGCCCTAGTCCCTGATCCTGTGCCTGTCCCCGTGCCCTTGCCTGTCACCATGCCCTTGCCTGTTACCGTGCCCTTGCCTGTCACTGTGCCCTTGCCTGTCACCGTGCCCTTGCCGGTCACTGTGCCCTTGCCGGTCACCGTAACCTTGCCTGACCATGACCCTTCCCTGGTACCTAACCCTGTCCATGACCCAGCCCTCGTCCCTGAGCCTGCCCTTGTCCCAGTGCCTGCCCTTGTCCCAGTGCCTGCCCTTGTCCCAGTGCCTGCCTTTGTCCCAGAGCCTGCACTTCTTCCAGAGCCACCTCCTTTCCCAGTGCCATTGCCTGCTCCTCTCCTAGTGCCATTACCTGCTTCTCTCCCAGTGCCATTACCTGCTCCTCTCCCAGTGCCATTGCCTGCTCCTCTCTCAGTGCCATTGCCTGCTCCTCTCCCAGTGCCATGTCCTGCTCCTCTCCCAGTGCCATGTCCTGCTCCTCTCCCAGTGCCATGTCCCGTCGTTGCTGCCTCCATCCTCCGGACCACCGGTGATTCTTCGTCCCTCCGGTCTGCTGCTACAGTCTCTTTGCGAGGTATTGTGAGTATTAATCTTCTCCATTCTGAGCATTCCATTACGTTATTGATATTCCGGTTTGACCTTTGCCTTGTTTATATATTGTTCTTCCTTGGATTATCCTATGTATCTTAGCCTGTGTTCTGATATTGTTATTCTGGCCTGACCCCTGCATTGTTTAGTTAAATCTTCTGCCTTGGATTCTCCTTTGTGCCTTTGCCTACGGTCTTGGATTGATATTCTGGCCTGACCCCTGCTTTGTTTGGAATATATATCTGTTTATAATAAAAATAGTTCTTTTCTTAACCTTGGAGTATTCAATACAGATTGAGAGATCGGTCTAATTAGTAATTGCTTACAGCCGCTCTCCTTTCTTCCCTATTTAGTGCTCAGTAGAACAGAGAGTGGCACAAGTCATTGATGCATTGTTACGTTTGATCACTTGTGAAGCTGGTGTACTGACGTCCGCTGTACAGTTATTCATGTAAGTTGTGAAAAGAGAGTAGTTTTGTTCGAGTGATTTCGCGTACGCTCTGCATGTATATTTGTCTGTGTCCACACCGTGTTAGAGTGTGAGAATATATATACTGTATATATGTAATCATTGTGCGTCTCACAATCCGTGTCTCCTGTAACTAGCTGTACGTATTAAACAAAATTATGCAACCAACACTGAAGTGGGCCCCTCCAAGGCCATATGCTCTTAGAAGAATATCCACCATTTGTTACATCAGGATGGCCCTGGCCTCCATAAGTAATGGGACAGTAAAATTTAAATGACTGATTTTGCTGTAAACTCAAAACAAATGAAAATACAATTCAAAGATGAAAATAAGATGAAAGATGAAAATAACAGTACAGAATTTAACCTTTTATTCCTGGCTGTTTCAACATACATGTTTTACCTACTAACAACAACTAGTGCTGTCAGTTAAACGCGTAATTAACGGCATTAACGCAAACCAATTTTAACAGCGTAATTTCTTTTATCGCGCGATTAACGCAAATCAAGTTTACCACAATTGGCCTAGCAAATTTTGTAGTTTTTTTCACATGCTGTTGCAACAACTAATAATGTTAGAAAACTACAACACCATACCGAATCTAGCTAGAGCGGAAACAAAACAACAGGCACGCCGAACACACTTGTTTGGGCTTGCGTTGCGAGCTAGCCAAAGAGTAGTAGGCTATATTACGTTTTGAGTGGATGGCGAGCGCGAGACGTCGAAATAGATGCCAATAAAATTCTAAATGGAAAGTTTACTTTTAAAAAGTTGCCAAATGGTTCCATTGACAAGACCAAATAATCTGTGTGTTTGGTCGTTGTGAATTGAGCTATCATTGCAGCACGTCCAGTCTGAAATATCACTTAATGGCAAAGCAGACAGCTGATGCGAATTCTTCACCCCCTCGTAAAAGCCAGGCTACAGTGGATGACTTCAGCCAGTATGCCAATGTTGTTTTCAATAAAAAACATTTACACAAAGCAAGCCGATCCACTTGAGCATTAGAATAAGAAAAAAATTATGGGAAAAAAAGAAATCAAGATTTAGAACAGATAAAAATGTGACATTAATTGCGCTTAATCCTGATTAAATATTTTAATCGTTTGACAGTACTAACAACAACCATTTCAGAGTTTTTCCCTTTTTAATTTGAAAATGTTAGCTCAAATTTTAAGAGCAAAGAGTCCATACATTGTTTAGCCTAGTTAATTTTGATCACATATAGACACTGTCCCTCAGGCCACTAATGAACAATTTTGTATACTACCTGTACAATATGATAGGTGTAATGACTGGAAATGTGTTTCTATTATTCTATTATTATATGTCAATGTACTCTTTTCTTACCTTTACTATTAGTTGCATTTGCAAGACTCAACAGATGATGCTATTGAGACTTCAAAAACTTTAAGACTGTGTGTGCATGGGTGCAAGTGCATGTGTGTGCGTACTGTATGTGTGAGGGAAGCAATGATTGGCCAATGGGAATGTAGATGTCCAAGTGCCTGTGGGGTCTGTTGGCCTGTGAATAACACATTCCCTGGGAGCAGAAACAGGCAGCAATCAGAAGAATCATATTTTCTCCATTCAGCCCAAGGGCACATCGGCCACTTTAGCCTGAATAATTATGACTTTTAGCAGGGCATTAAGACCACACAAAGGGGCATTGGCGGTCGTCGCTGTCGTGTCCGCTGTGAAATTACATCCCTGAAACCACCCACTGTTAGCAACGAGCGACTACCATTTCCTCTGGGAGAGATCCATCAATAATCTACACTACTGTTACCTCTAAGAGAGGTGCTAATTGTTCTCATATCTGAGTGCTGACTGAGAGCATGTACTGTATGTGCAGCTGCCTTTAGGAATGAGTAATATAAATCATGTTTACTGACTTTGAATGGCTGATGTCCAATTGGAAACGCCCCTTGACCACACCTGACACTATGTAAAACATCCTCTCCATTGTAGCTGCAATGTGTAATCATTATAATTTGTATATAAATCTGATATGGGTATAATAATGTGTTAAAATCCTAATTCTCAATAATTAGCATGTCCATTAAAAATGAATAAAAAAAGTTATTATGTGTGTGCTTGATGTTATTACAGTATTCTGAACACATGTCTATATATATGTGTCTTCTGATAATTTGTTCACAATCACCCAGGTGTCTTTCTTCAATGATACCTTGTTTTTGCATGTCATAGTAATACCATATGAATAGCAGTTCAATTTGTGAATGTCTATTTAGGTGGATATCTACATTTTTGGCATTACATTTATATGGTTAACGAAGTCAGTTTGATCACAGACTGATATTAAATACAAATAAAATAACATTTCAAAGGCAGAAATATACAGGTAGACATTTTACACTGATGTCATAGCTAACACCTTACCAATGAAACATTGTTTATTCCCATATCCATTTATGGATACTAATTGAACACTGATAAACGATGTGGCCGTAGTACAATAGGTTGTGTACCTCTCAGATTCCCAACCTTATACAGCCAGAAGAGGACCGGCCTCTTTAGGTTTCTTCCTAGATTAGGTTCTACAAAAGAGATTTTTCTAGCCACTGTGCATCACTTGTTGTTGCTTGCTCTTTTAAGACAAGTATCTGTCAGAGAACTTTGTGACAACTAGTAAAAAGGGGTTTATTTGATCATTGGCTACACTCACAAGTAGACTTCATACACACCTTTAAATTGAGCAGATTGGAAAAGGGTTCAAAGTATCTTAAATGTATTAATATTATCTAAATGTACAGGTAAGAAACTTAATCCAGATTATTGTACACTATTTATGTCTGCATTCAAAAGTTACAGATATCATAATAAAAACTGTTTGCATCTCTACAGAAGTTTATAGAGATAGCCAGAAAGTAAAAGGTAGAGATATCAAGCTGGGTGAGTTGAAAATATTCACACCCTTAAAAATGACATGCATAGCCAGAAAACAATGGTATCATTGTTTGTGCTTGAACACAGTATTTTTCAGAACACCTGGTTGTTTATCTGGGGAGTATGAATATTTCCTCCTAGAGACACAAACAGCTTGATGCTATCTAAAACACCAAATAAAGACAGATGTTGATTCCATAGAGATGCATGGGTCATAATATAATATTGTTAAGATACTTTAGGCATATGACCTATTTTGTAACTTTTTATAAAATGTTCTAGCTGAGTAGGCCTATCTATTTCATAGATAGCTATTTTACAGATTTAAAAAAAATGTAGCTACTGTACATGTTTTGCTTTAGTATGTATGTGTTGTTAAAAGGTATAATACCATTTCGACCTGAGATGCAGTTGTATTTTGGGTATGAGCTGGCTCTGTGCTCATAATGTGAAAAGTGTGCGGGATCCTCCGACAGCACTTACCAGGTGGGAGTCTTGGTGGGTGGACAATGGAGGGGGTGATCAGGAAAACCCGCTTGTCCAACCACCAGTCCTGTCTGAGGGGGTGTTTCCCTTTGTCAGCAAGAGTTACTCATACCTCGATGTAACATCCACCACCACTTGTCTCCCCCATGCATGTGCAACCTGCAAGCCCACACCGATGACAATGAGCTCCCACAACCTAATGCTGTTCTAGGGCATCATTCTTCCTTTAGCTTGAAGTCAGGCTAACAGACGGGAAGAGAGAGCATGACAGATGGTGTTCACAGCTCTATTTCTGAGACTGGACTTGTACCGCCACCACCATCACCACCAGCACCACCATCACCCCTCCCCCTCCTCTATGAAATTCAAAGCCAAGCCTGTTACTGCCTCCTCATTTTCCCATTTCTCCCTCCCTCTGTCCCTACTTCCCTCCAGCCCCATTCATTACAGGGTTATTGTGAATTAGTATTCAGTGTCTCGCTGGGACGACCACAGTTTTAAATAATTGTTCCAAACTTGATGATTTAAAAGTGAAACGTAGAAAAATAGCGATTACATAATGACGTCTAATTCCAGAGAATTACTATTATCTGGTGAAATGTTAGTATGATCCTGAGAGAGAAAAATGAATTAAAAAAAAGTAGCTCATTTAATTAATAATCAGTAAATGTTTTGTTAATGTAGCCAGTGACAGTGATCAGCAGACCATGGCTTCAGGAGAACTGAGGTAATAGAACGCTAGTGTGGGAGTCACTCCAGATATGCTCCACTGCATTACCAGTACTCAACAAGTCCTCCACTGGACTAATGACATTTAGTCAAGAAACTAATTTGGTCATGGTAATGAACTGAGTTAGGAACACAAATATTCCAGTTATTAACTGAACTCAACCTACCACTGACTTTATTTAACACACTGGTTGATGTACTGTATCCACAGTGTAAGTCTATTATTTGCATTAGCACTAGCACTAGCACTACCGGCTAAACTCATTACTAAACTAATCCATTCAATCTAAACTTCATTCATTTACAACATATCTAAATAATATCAATAATGTATGGACTTTGCAATATTGTCAATAAAGCTACTGCATATGAGTGGTCGCTGCACGCAGGCAGGCACACACTCTCACACACACCACACACACATCACACACTCACACACACTCTCACACACACCACACACACATACACAAACACACTAACTATAACCCTTACCCTTTCCTTACCCTTTACCTAACCATAACCTAACCCTGACTTTAATCTCAATATCCTAACCCATAAGCCTAAACTTCATCCCCCCCACAATGCCTAGACCTAACCCTAAACCCAAGACAGAATGCCTGTACATGAAATGACCCTAAATTCTAACCCTAAACCTAATTGTAGCCTTGACCATAAACCTAAATACCTAGCCAGAAAGATTTCTTCATCACAGGGACCCAACAAACGGTCCTAATATGGGCATTTATGTCAGGTTTTAACATCGTTTTGAAAACTCCTGGTCCTAATATGATTAGTTAAACCAAAACACACACACACAAACAAAGAGTTATGTACAGATGAACTGTAAGAACAGCAGATCCATGTTAGCTAACCTTAACCCTAACCTTAACCTTAACCTCATTGACGATACTTATCCATCATGCCTAAACCTAACCCTAAACCTAACCCATAATGCCTGAAAGTACACTAAATTCTAACCCCAAACCTAATTGCAAGTTTGACCCTAAATCTAACCCCATAGCCAGAAATTGACTTTGTCCTCACAGGAATTGGCTAAAGGTCCTAATACAAGCATTTTTGTCAAGTATTACTATCCTTTTGTAGACTATACTTTAGTATGTGGACAGTACAAAGTACTGTACACATACAGTACAGACAAACACTCACACACTATTAACAGATATCAGATTTTGCATAGAGGTGAAGAAGTCATGCTATTCAGCCATGCTAATTTAACTTAATGTCTTGTTTTTCTTTTTTTACAGTAACTGAGAGCTAGTGGTGCATCTTAGGTTCAATGTTGATGAGGGAAGCCCCCAGCCTGAGTTCCCAAGGCAACAGTCAGTTAGGCTGGGGCTGGCTGACTCAATTGGAGGGAATCCTGGAACGCACTTGCCTGCCCACTCGCCCCACCCCCGGCTTCATCAGCACAACAACTAAACAGGGAGTTGACATGTCCCCACACAGGGCTTCCTACTGCTGGAGGTGGTTGTGGAAATTCCCTGTCTTTCTCTACTTTCACCCACAGCGCTGCACACAGAACTCAAACACTTCATGGTTTATGCCGGCAAACTGTGCCGCGAGTGTATGTAGTTGTAGCGCTGGATTTTATAGGGCACAGTTACAGGTACTTCGTTTCTAAAATGTTATATCAAACTGTGTGAAAAATAATAGAAGGAAGGGATGCTTTGATCTGCTGAGAAGATTCAATGGTCTATGGTCTGTGCACATCCTCTCTTCTAATGGGCTATCATGTCTGACAACCATAAAATATTCAATTAATCTAAACTATTTGTTAGTGAAAATGGGGTGCCTTGTCATTTCTGCCATTATTCCTCCTTCCTTTCAAGAAACATTGAAAATCACAGGTACAAATCAAGTGAATGCGCAAGTATAGCTACATCATTTGGACAAAGAGGACTGGAGATGGGACTGGAGAGGAGGAGTGCAGGCCAGTGTGAGTTGTAAAATTAAACTAATTATATACTTTGTATGAAGAAAAATCATAGGGGGGGAAGGGGTTGGATAAAAAAATGAGGAGGTGGACAAAGAAGCAAATGGACTTTACCTCAGGTCTGAATCCATACACTTTGTTCCATAATGAGTCCATTAAAATGGGTCAACAGGCGTGTAATTGAACCCTTAATTAGTTCAAGGTCAGTCAGGTCCTCCTGGAGATTGGAACGGTATAAATGTTGGAGTTTGTGAGCGTGTGAGTATGGAAGCATGTTTTATTAACTATGCAGGAATGTCCTCACAATGTTAGCAAACTTGAAGACATTGTAAGAGCATTGATCTGAACCCCACTTTCAAGAACTACATTTCCATCTTAGTGGTTAACTTTAAGGCTGAAAAGTACATTTGGGTATAGGTCTAGGCATTACATGGTCTAGATTATTAAGGTTAAGGTTTTGGTTAGGTTTTTCATGTTATGTTTAGAGAAAATTTGTTTTTTGGGGGTTCCCAGATGATTAGTAATACAGGACTGGTGTGTGTGTGTGTGTGTGTTGGCTCGCGGGCGGGGGGGGCATGCGGGCAGGCGTGCGGGCGGGCGTGGGTGCGTGGGCGGGTGTGGGGTATCATATCAGAAATGACTTTATTAAGCCCCCAGAGTGACACTACTAATACATGCATCACCAATAAATACTAAAACAGAAAAATACAAGCAATAAATGAGTTAAAAATCATAGAGTAAAAAATGATCATAGCATGTACGTAAAAAAATGATCTGTAGAACTGCTCTTTTTTCATATTGAAACAAATATCTGCCATTGTACTACAATGCTACATAAAGATGCTATGGTAGGTGAATACGGTTGGCCAGATATTCTAGTGCCTACGGTTAACCCAACCTATACAGGGTACACTGTCATCTGTTTATTATTTGTATTCTTTTTAGAAATTGTTCTGCGAAGTGTAGTCAAATGCAACAAAATCTATATCTAACAATACCAAAATGTAAGTAAAAGAATAACATTTGCTTATGTTCAGTTCCTGTAGTTGTATCTGTAGATAGACCTCTGCTGTGTCACTGTCTTTAGACATTACCAGCTGAGAGCTACAAATAACAAGGAATTTAAGAGGCCGCATTACTGTTTTGAATCGCTGGATGTTTAATTCTTCTATTATAATTGAGCTAGGAACAGAACAGAGGTTATGGTAACTGCTGGAAATCAGTCCCACTTCACAGGGAGGTTAATGAACCACACAGTTCCTATGGGAGATGGAGTATGCTGTTAATTTGACAAACGTGGGAAATAAATGCTTTTATGCTTTTATTGACGTTGACCAAAAACGGCCTTTGCTGGAATGAAAGGTTTTAGTCTTTTGGGTGCTTTGCTATCTAAAGCAAAACAATAATGTGGAATGCATTTGTTGAAAGAAACTAAGTACATAATTGTTTGAATTGTAATTACAGGCCAAAATGTGTCTTCATTAATTCCTATTTTTGTGCAAAAAATACAATGTACAGTAGTGCGGCAAATGCTTTGAATACATTTCAGGTGTAATACAGAATTTTATACAACATTGTTTAAAAGTATGCATATTTCCTCAATCCATTTATTGTACAGGGCTAGGACGTTAGTGAAGTTAAGCCAGACTGAATAATGAAGACAATTACATTTAACATATACATCTGTCTCTGATGGATGAAAAAGGTGTTAGGCCCAGGGACAGAAAACACAGGATGGGATATGGAATAGTGGATGGTCAAGATCATCGTCTTTCTGGTGACCCAGTTAATCTAACATTGTATGATAATGAGTGGTTGGTGATGCATATGTAAAAAAATACATTGCATGTTTAAAATATTGACATGATACAAGCAACTTCATAAAAATGGCTATGCTAGCCTGCAACTTGCGAGAACCTCCACCAGTGTATGATGTATGGTTCACTAAAGTGGAGAAGTAAGGTTGTCAGAACAGTCAAACAAAAACAGAGCTGCACAGTGATGTCTAATGGCGCCCAACATCTACACACAGCAGAGGACAGAATGTACTAACCTAGACAACTCAGAGAAAGAAAGAGTACAAATCGGGGACCCGTTTTAGCTCCACAGCATCGCTGTAAACACTACAGGCCTAAAATATTGTGGAATGTATCTTCTAAAGCGTCAATCATTTATAAACAGTTATTAGGATTTCAAGTTAAGATAGCCTTAAGGCTTTAAGTTTAGTATTATAGCTTGAGTGGCTAAGAAGCATGACCGTTTTTAATAGTGTGACATTCCTAGCTGTGGCAGAGGGTATCAGTGAGCTTTATCACTGAATCCGTTTCATGTTTCTGTTTTTTACCCGGACATTTTGAACATTACATCATCATCATCAACCAATGGATTTCTTTTTTTCAATCATACACACCAGAAACTAATTTCTCCTCATCAGTATTGTAATTGTGTTCACTTTGCTACACACGTTATAAATAGAAACCACTGTATCCCTGGTTCTCATTAAATCCCATGTTATCTGATGTCAATTATATAAGCTACTAATTACGAAAATAACATAATATTAAACATTTGAATACAAGCAACTTAAAGTGGGCTAGTCTGGGGTCCGCTTGGCGTAGTGGGCTATAGTGCTGCCCAGATTTGGGATAGATGAATTGGATTATTTACTGTACCTTGACACGTTGCTCTACAGCGACTGTTTGTGTGCAGATCGGGTGCCAGTAAATTAAATTGTGGATGTAGAGTTAGTTAGTGCCAATCATTCCATGCATGATCTGACTAAAGGCATCTGTGTTGGATGAGCAATGCAAAAAGGTGACATGTGGTTGTATAAACCATGTGAGCGCCCTGCACCATCCAGCATCTGTCGAGGGGGGGTTGCAGAGCTGCCGATGTGGCAGAGTGTTAGTGTGACCAATCAGGAGAGTGTTAGTGTGACCAATCAGGAGAGTGTTAGTGTGACCAATCAGGAGAGTGTTAGTGTGACCAAT
>JACXGM010006760.1:20412-32366 GCA_016801145.1 Umbra pygmaea | reverse complement strand
TAGCTGGGAAGAAATTTTTGATGTTCCGATCCCGTGGCATAACGCATTTGGATTAATACGTAAAACAACACCAGACTCAAAAATAAGAATATTTCAATACAAGTTATTATACAAAATATTGGCAACAAATAGAAATCTATACAAGTGGGGAATACAATCTTCCCAACTCTGCAGATTTTGCTCTGAGGAAGCAGAATCTTTAGATCAACTTTTTTGGTACTGTCCTTATGTTGCTTGTTTTTGGTCACAGGTACAAGAATGGATGAATAAGTGCAATACTTGTTTTGAATTAAAGTTACAAACAGCAATACTTGGAGACTTAAAATGTAGTAGTCAGACAATTAATAATATGATAATTATTTTAGCAAAAATATTTATCTTTAATTCCAAATTGGTGGAGTCATTGAAAATAAAAATGTTTCATAATTATGTGAAGCATCACAGTACAGTAGAAATTTACATGGCAAATAGAAACCCATTATGGCTTTGGTTAAAAGATAGATGGACGGTGTTGGGTGTGGATGAGGTGTAAAACAAGTGAAACTGGGATCTGTAAAACGCATAAGATTTGTAAATATTGTAAAAAATAATACAAAATGTATAAGCTAGAGATAAATATTAAAATGGCACAATGTAATTGGTCTCAACATTTGTCACGGTTAGGTAAAGGTTAGGTCAAGTCTAAAATGTAGATAGCAATAATATAAAACAAAAAAAATGGGATTGGAAATGATGCACACATAGGCTATATGAACTTAAATTTTTCATGTATGGATGTACTTTTATAGTTATTTAGGTTGTTTGTGTTTTTCTATTGGATTAAACAGTTATTTAATTGCATCTGTTTGCTACAGCAATGCTGCTGACCAGAAAAAAATAAACTTGAACCTAAAAAAAATGTTTCTTCAAACAAGCGTCATTTTTAATTTTCACTGATTATATTACTATGACACTCTGCTTCTCATAATTGAACATTTTGCCATCTTCATGTAATTCATCTGTTTTTTGCAAAGAAGACACACTGTCAAGTCCGAAAATGTATAGACGGAATAACACAACTGAACACTGTCTGAGATGCAATTGTTTCCTTCAAAGCCAGCTTTATTTGGGAAAAAAAATAATTCCTGTGTGGGGGTTTCATTTGCGCAGTTGTGCTCAGTGGAAGCAGTATAGCCTGCCACGATCAGTTCGTACAACACCACGGACAGAGGGGGTGGACTAGGGACCATGCGTATAGGCTACCACAATTACACTCAAAGCAAAGAATGTGTTATTGTATGTTCTAAGCGCGTATGGAGGGAAGAGCATGAATGTGGAGTAATGTTTGTCAGATTGATATGGAGATGACAGAGAGATTATGCCTACCTGCGTTTTGATGATAGGGATACAAGAAGACAACGCTTGGAAATGGACAAGTTTGCTGCACTCGCAGACTATCATTAATTCAGATAAGTTTTTACATAATCCAATTTTAACATATCCAGGACACACAGGGAGAAAACATGAATGATACTGAATGAAACCAAAACTACTGAATGAAGCCGCACTACATACTATACTCCAAATAGTTTAAATCTTTTTTACATTATAAATCAACAAAATAAAACGTTTTACACAATGTCTCTAATTCTCTAATCACTAATTTATCTGTGAATAATGTAGCTGTGGTGGATTTTCATTATATAAACTTAAGAATTCTAATTCTACAAAGGATTAAAAAATAGGAAAATAGGCTACAACAGCATAGCTATCACCATTGCCTGGAATCGGTTTGACAGAGGGGATGGAGGGGGGCCAAGAATATACCTGGCATGTGAGCTTCGTGCTGACTTCATGACAAGAAAGAGCCGCAAAACAGGCAGCATGCCCAGTTCATAAAAGAAATGAATACTGTGTGAGATGCGATCGTTTCGTTTGCAGTTCTTGCTCTCACAAGGCACCAAAAGTTATGTGCTGACTGTGGGCCAGAAGAGAGTTGATTACAAACAACCGTGTAATGCTGGCGCAATAGACAATATACCCTTCTTTATTCTGTAATTACTGCATATTTAACTACTGAATGAAGCCATACTACAGACTATACTTCTAATGCTACGTTCAGACTGAACGCGAATTGAGTGTCTGGAGCGAGTGATTTCCATGTTAAGTCAATGTAAAGATGCGTTTACGCACATCTGGAGGCCCTGGAGCACGATAAGACACGTTTAGCGCTGCGCAATATGATGAAGTCAAGTAATGTGATATGAACTCTGTGACTTATTCAACATTTTTATAATAATCCACAACAAAGCAAATCTTTTATCATATACCTTTATTTCTCTATATATTCATTTTGTATTGAATGCTATTTATTCCATATCTAAATCTAGATTATATGAAACATTATTATTCTAATGTAAAGACAACCAACTTTTATTATTCTAATGGAAAGACAACCGATGAATAAGGCACATCTTTTTTACATTGTACATAAACAAAATAAAACATGTTTTACACATGCCGCTAGTTCTCTAATCTCTAAGTAGCAAACACAAAGACAACTGTGTGAGGTGAAATTGTTTTATCTTCAGTGTAATATACCCAGGAAAGAGTGAAAAATGAAAAACGCTGAATAATATTTTAAAAACACCAGAAAAGCCAAAGTATTTCCACAGGTGCATCTCATACACTATCCATGAAATAAACAAAGTTTAGCTGTGAGTGTTTCTTCACACTGGTTAGCCGCAGCTTTATAAATATATATATAATGGGCAGGGCCGGTTCTGGACATTTTGCCGCCTTAGGCAAGACAAGACAATGCCGCCCCTCCAACCCCTCTCCCACACACATTTATCAGTGTCCGAAACAATGCGTTGTTAGGGAACAGTGGCGGGCCGTGCATTTTACACATAGGCCTTCACCATCTTCCCAAAATTAAAACGCATTATAATAACCTCACAATGCCATTCTAGGGCTATAGGTTATTGTCATCATGTAGGTTTACCACGCACACTCAAAGGCACAGCCCGCTAAGAACACTGAATCTGAACCATAGACCTTATATATATATATACACGATCTGAAAATGCTTGATACCAGTAGTAATCTAAAACAGGCAAGCAGTGATAATTAACAGGTATTAACAGGCCTGGCGCCAGAAAGGAGTGTGTCTGTTTATCTCCCCCTGCTTGAATTCAAATACAGTACATGCACTAAGCCCCGTTAACAACCGTTAAGGCCCTGCTAGTAAAAATGTATAAAAATCCATCAAACTCACCAAAGCTGCTCAACTTTTGAAAACGAAGTCCGTCCTCCTTTTAAAAAAAATACTTCTATGATGCGGTTGTACACCACATCTTTGCGTTAAATTCCAATAAAATATTTTGCCCAGTGCTAAGAGTCGATACTGCCCAGTCCTATATTTGCCACCAAAGCTACTTCTCCACCTCCATCTACTGCTAAAAAAGCCATCTACTGCTAAAAGTAAACAACCTAAAAATTTAAAGTTTAAAGAAATCCGAGACGGGTGTAAGCTAGTTCTTGTTCGGATGGCAAACTTTTTTTACATTTTTTTTTACTTTATTGAACTGCCACTTCTCTATCAGCAACAGAAACGATGCTGACGTAAGGCTTGCAGAAATGCTTTAGTTGGTCAAAGAACACACCCAACATGGTAAAGTCAAAATCTGATTGGTTAAAAATATGACAATCAACAACATGGTTCTGATGGGCTTCAACAGCAGACAGTATTCAGTCAGAATTCTGAATGCCCCAGTCTACCCAGAGACAACACAGATGAAAAAATCTTATTGGATAAAAGCTTTCATTTATATGAGCTGCGCTAAAAGCAAGGCAACTGAACAGAGAGTACTGTAGCAATATAATTACCTTATAGACTAATTGAAATTAACTTTGTAAAATATATATAGTGTTGTCGATGTCTCTGTCTGGTGGAGCAGAAAGACAAATAGATATAGATTGATAGATAGATAAATAGATTGTCATTATTGTCTATTGGGTAAAGTAGTTTTCATAGTATATGTTGTCATCAGCTACAGAATCATAATGTTCATTTATATGCGTTTAGTTCATTTAGTTTTTAAATGTGTTCCATCGTGACGCATGTCTTAACCATTTTGAAAGGTACAAAAAAATCAATTTACACAGACCTATTTCCCATTTACAATTAGATTAATACCGACATCTGCAGATTATCAGATGCATTCAAATGGATGGTTATAAAAAGCCATTCCATCGCAATGCGTGTTGACGCACAATGGCTGATCTTGCGCTGTTAGAAGATAATAATAATAATAATAGCCTAATAGTGCATTTTATTTAGTGGCACTTTTCATAATAACAGGATTTCTGGCGACTGGCACTTTCCACAGGGAATTGGCTTACAGGTCAGGGTTATCTCAGACAACCCTAGCCGGGTTACACCAGACATGTTAGGTATAATAGGCTTGTCGCATAATTAGCCTATATGAAGTTTACGTACACCGCGTGTGAACAGGCAAACACAAAAGCACAATTTGCAGCTATGTCTGGTTTCCCAAATGTATCAGTGCTATTGACTGCACTCACATTGCCATAAGGGCACTGAATGAGAAAGAAATTGCTGTCATTAATCGTAAGCATTTTCATTCCATCAATATCCAAATAATTTATGATGCAGACATGTTGCTCACTAATTTAACTAATCTTCCCCCAACCGTGGCAGACTTTCGCGATGAAGGGCTAGACGCTTTTTGGCATCGACTTTGATGTCTGACCACTTTTTTTTATTTCGCCCATGGTCCGACTCTCAGGCTGCATTCACAGTGTCTGCAAACTTTTGCCACCCCAACGCTATTTTGGCATTAGTAATGGCCACACTGTGCCCTCCAAACAATATTTTCCTCCTCTTTTACACCTCGCCAACAATCATTTCTACTTCACATTGAGTGAAGTTTCTTTTTTTGGTTTTCCTCTCCCTGTTTGGCATGATTTCTCAATCAATGAATATTAATTATTTATGGGCATTTATGGGTGTGACATGCAGCCGCAAAAGCTGCGCCACATTTAGAGATAATTGTGATTTAAAAAGGAAAAACGGCGTAGGACGTGCGTGCGCACGGTTTTATAAATCTGAATATTTCTTTGCGTACCCACGTCCTATATTTCGTCCGTAAGCCACTTCTGATGCAAATCCACTGCAAAGTGTTATAAATAAGGCCCCAGGTAGGCAAAGTTTGCATGGTCGTTAACTAACCCTCCCTGCCACTGGACTTAATAAAACTGATGCGCGGTCACTGAAACTCACTGTAGGCTACCTACTCACTGTTTGAGGATCTATTCTATACCACAAAATATGTTGACATGCTACAGTCTCCTAATATCCAGATAGCATAAAGAGTGGCAGAAGCAATTTTTTATCAGAGTAAATATATTGTCCTATAAATAAACTCCACAATATGTATTGCATGCCTGGCATATTAAATAAATGCACATTTGTCACATTTGCAGTTCTTCCTCTCTCGGGGTTTAAGCCGCACTACAGGCTATACTTCTAATAGTTGAAATCTTTTTTTACTTTATACATCAACAAAATAAAACATGTTTTACACAATGTTTCTAATTCTTTAATCTCATATTAGCAAACAAAAAGACGAATGTGCGAGGTGAAATTGTTTTGTTTTCACTGTAATATATCCAGGAAACAGGATAGACTAGATCATTTTACGTTTATTATCTAGTCAGCGCAAAGCGTTTCTGAGACAAGCAGATAATTCAGTAATTACAGAAAACTTGTACATAGAACAATTCTAAAATCCACACTGCACCAGCTGAAATGTTCGCTATTGTATTTAAATATAAAAATATTAGAAAAAATATGTATATAATGGGTGCTCCATAGAACCGTAATGCAAATCTCAAAACACATTTACTCTGAATATGTTAGTTGAAAAATCGAATTATATAGAGCCTATAAAATTACGAAAATACACCAGCATAAATATGACATGTTGTAATTCAGGCTATTGTTTTCGAAATATATCCAACAATGGAACACATTTTAAAATGAATAAATCTACAAAACAGCCCCACTTTCTAATTGCACAATATGCAATCTGTACAAGTTAGTTGAAAATCGTTTTTATCTTCTACATCAACAAAATAAAACTGAAAGAAAAGTATAACTGGTTTTTCTCTAAATTAAGTAAATGTGGTGGATTTTCATTCCATAGCCTTAAAGTGATGGTACGGAGTAATATAACCCTAGGGTTATTTGCACCTTGACCTCGAGCCAAACAACTCCCCATAAGCTTTTTTCCCTTGTTATAACATCGGTCAAGTTAGCGCTATCAGCCGAATTGCTTAGTGCATGGAACCAAGGGTGTATCTCGTAAATATCCCCACTATTAATGCCTGGAATGGTACTAAACTTCTACAGTAGTACAAATAGGACCTGTACTTATAAAATGAGGCATTAAAAAGTTTGTAAGTAAACCAGGGCCCGTATTTATCTAGCTTCTCAAAGTGCCATTTTAGTCTTAAGTGCTGAGAATTGACAAAATGTACTCCTACTGTCAAACTTAAGTATAAAAGCAAGTTATCAAATTTCTCAAAGCTAAGAATCACTCTTACTCTATCAGCTATTTCAGACTGCTCGAGAGTTCTCTCAAGTGGTTAGGAGTTGCCAGTAGGGGCTTGTGATGGCTAAGACAGAGACATGCCCAAATCCTTTAGGAGAGGAATAATGTTTTTTTAATTGTTTGACATTGTGCAGTTAATAAAAATGGTATTGTTTGGAGAGAGCAGGCATCATCTTCGTCAGCGACTGAGTGAGCGATGTCATTTCACCAGTGACTTTACTCAGGAATGCATTTTCAGATGAATTGAAGGTGGTGATTATGCTTTGTTTGTAGCAATGCAATGCTGATTATTTTTGCCCATCACAACCATCAATAAGCCAAATTTACATGGAAGCAATTATTGCACTTACAGCTCCACACATTGTCACGCGTTTCATTGACTTCCCAACAACACCCTGCATAATCCAACAGAAGCAAATACAAATATAGCTGCGAGCAGCGATACAGGGGCCAAGCAGCCGAAGGGCCCGTAGTGCAACGCGGAGCAGGAAGAGGAAAAACAGCAGAATCTGAACGTATGCGAAGAACAGGTAGGTTCGGAAGTAAAGATCGGATGAAATCAAAACGAACAGAAGGTCCGATGAGAACGAACGCAGAACAAAGGAAAAAAACTATCTCATTTCTAATCAAAGAATAAGAAAAATTGCTACAGCTCTTACCCGGATAACGAAGGAATCGAAACTACAATTTCATGCACAATATTAAAGTTGTCCCGTGTAGGACTCGAACCCAACGTCTACGGGTCAGGCATCCGTCGCTCGTCTCATTGCGCCACCTGGTAGATGCGCACCTAAGCAGCTGCCAAAATTCACTATATTCAAGAGAGAATCAAGTCAAAATTAGAATTTTTTTACCAAGATGCCAAAGTTCCATTAATGACGCCAAGTGCGAAACTATACGAATGTGCCACAGAAGTACTTACGGATTAAATCATAACAAGCTGCTTTAGCGCAAAAGATTAGAACAACGCTTGAACATTACAGGAATCAACACAGTTTTTATACTCATCCGACGCGGGGTTCGAACCCACAACGGGAACTTTCAGGATTAGTAACACACGGTTTAGCAGACCGCCCCTCAGAGGACAGACAGTTGCACACTGCAGAGGAGCAGGTTCAGTGTAAGAATAAGCACAATAAAGCAGGTTAACATGCTAAACTAGCTTAATAAAGATTAGTACAGCTCTTACCCGCATAATAAAGGAATTGAAATGACAAGTTTATACACAATTTTAAAGTTGTCCCGCATAGGACTCGAAACCACAATCTACAGGTCAGGTGCCTGTCACTTATCTCATTGCGCCACTTGGCAGACATGTACCTACACAGCTGCCAAAATTCAATAGATTCAAGAGAGAATCGATTCAAAATTAGTTTTTTTTACCAAGATGACAAAGTTCCATTAATCAAGTCAAATGCAAACCTTTATACGAACATGCCACATATCGTATTCCAATTAGTTACATTTCAGAAAGACACTACGTCCGTAACAAAACGGTTTGGGCTCACGGCACACCGTTTAGCAGCTTACGCTTAAGCTGTAGAGGAGAGGGTTCGGTGTAAGAACGAGCACACGATAAGCACACAAAAGAATTACTTAACATCTCAACCAGTTAAGCGTGCTAAGACGTCTTAATGCTAATGTAACTTACGGTTAGCCAATACGGAGCCAGAAGAGCAAAATGAGCAGAAATAGAATGTACACGAAGAACAGATAAGTACTTCTGAACCTACGGATGAAATCAAAACAAGCTGCTTTAGCGCAATAGATTAAAACAACGCTTGAACATTACAGGAATTGACACCGTTTTTATACTCCTCCGACACGGGGTTCGAACCCACAATACTGTGCCACTCAGAGGAGAGACAATTGTACACTGTAGAGGAGAGGGTTCAGTGTAAGAATGTTTTTTCAAAAAATAATGATATCTCTATAACACTAGGTGGCGCTGTGATCAAACTTCTCAGGTACCTCCGGGCCATGCAAATAATGATCCTTACCAGATTTGGTGAAGAAATTTCAAATAGTTTAAAAGATATTGCAAATTAGGACAAAATTCAAAATGGCAGACACGCGGTACATCCCACCATGGCGAAATCAATATCCACAGATTCGGCATGATGCAAGGAATCCATAGATACTACAATTATGATTTTCTGACAAACTGTTCAAAGTTATTGGCCAAAATAGCAAATGTTTATGTCTCATGACCTGTAGGTGGCGCTATTCCCAAATTTGGCATGGAACCTCAGAACTTGCTTCCGATGAAGTGCACCAATTTTCGTTTTGATTGATCAAACTTTGGCCGAGATACAGCCTCTTAGCCAATTTTGGGTGGACCTCGTTAAGTTTGCGACGCCATAACATTTGAACAGAGATAAATAAATAAAAACTGGATAGTTATTTTTATGCGGGTTAGTCCGAAGATCGCTTGAGCATTTGTTTGGAGGAAATTTGACAAAATTTGAAGGAGGAGTAGCGAAAAAATGGAATACTGTACATTTCAAAATGGCCGCTACTGTAATGGGTGGGGTCTTAATGTAAGGTATTGGTTGCAATCAACATGATGAGTGGAATCCGGTGTACTACGTTTCATGTCTCTAGATCAAAGGGTTCAAAAGTTATAACCATTTCAATGTTGAAATTTTGAACTGGTGGTGGTGCTATAGAGTTGGTCCTAGAGGGTCAAAAGTTGGTCCAATTACTATTCATTAGCATTACTACAAGTGTGCCAAATTTCATCATTTTCCTATGTATGGTTCATAGGGCTGCCTTAGACTTCCATCAGGGAATAATAATAATAACTAGAATAGGTACAATTTCTGGGGAAATTGTATGAAGTGTTCTTGCTACAACTAGTAGCATGATTAGCAACTTACTAATATAATAATAGTATGACTAACATGTTGCTACCATTTTTTTAGGACGATATTAGCAAGATTAACATGATGCTAGCATGATACTAACATGATGCTAGCATGTTGTAGCAAGATATTAACATGATTAGTATAATGCTAGCATGTTTTAGTAAGATTTTAGCATTATTAGCATGATACTAACATGATGCTAGCATGATAAACATGTTGCTAGCATGTTTTTAGTAAGATATTAGCAGGATATACATGTTGCTAACATGATGATAGTGTGTTTTTATTATAATATTAGCATGATTAACATGATGCTATGATAATACTAGCATGTTTTTAACAAGATATTAGCATGTTTTAGTAATATATTACAATGATTACCTTGATACTAGCATGATAAACATGTCGTAAACATAATGTTAGCATGTTTTTAGCAAGATATTATAATATTTATTACAATGTTTAGTATAATGCTACCACGATGCTAGCATGTTATTAATATGATATTAATATGTTGCTAGCATGATGCTAGCATGTTTATAGCAAGATATTTGTATGATTAGCATGATGCCAACATGTTTTTAGTAAGATATTAGCATGATGCTAGTATTATAAACCTGTTGCTAACATGATGCTAGCATGATGCTAGTATGTATTTAGTAAGATATTAGCATGCTAACATGATACTAGCATAATAAACCCGTTGATAACATGATATATATATTGTTAGCATGATGTTGGTGTGTTTTTAGTAAGATATCAACATGATTGGCATGATGCTAGCATAATACTAGCATGATTAAGATGTTGCTACCATGATACCATTGTGTTATTAGTATAATATTAGCATTATTAGCATGATGCTAGCATGATAAACATGTTGCTAGCATGATGCTAGCATGTTTCAGTAATATATTAGCATGATTAGCATGATGCCAGTATGATGCTAGCATGTGTATAACAAGATATTAGTATAATAAACATGATGCTAGCATGTTTTTAGTAAGATATTAATATGATTAGCATGATGCTAACAAGATAAACATGTTGCTAGAATGATGCTAGCATGTTTTAGCAAGATATTAGCATGATTAACATGTTGCTAGCATGATGCTAACATGCCACTATTACCATGATTGACATGATTAATATTGTTATGGGTAGAGTAAATGTGGGGAGTGGTCAGAGTGGGCTGAGTAACTGTTCGATTTAGCAGAGGGGGTGGAGTCAACGGGTGGACTGGGTGGAGTAACTGGCTGAGTATTTGGAGTGGGCGGATTAACCAATTAGAGTGGGCTGGAGTGTTTGGAGCGGGCAGAGTAACTGGGTGGAGTGGGAGGAGTAACTGTGTGGATTGGTTGGAATGGGCGGAGTAGTCGATTGGAGAGGGCGGAGTAACTGGGTGGAGTGGGAGGAGCAACTGTTTGGATTGGTTGGAGTGGGCGGAGTAATCGATTGGAGAGGGCGGAGTAACTGAGTGGAGTGGGAGGAGTAACTATGTGGAGTGGGCGGAGTAATCGATTGGAGAGGGTGGAGTAACTGGGTGGAGTGGGAGGAGCAACTGTTTGGATTGGTTGGAGTGGGCGGAGTAATCGATTGGAGAGGGCGGAGTAACTGAGTGGAGTGGGAGGAGTAACTATGTGGATTGGATGGAGTGGGCGGAGTAATCGATTGGAGAGGGCGGAGTAACTGGGTGGGGTGGGCAGACTAAATGTGTGGAGGGGTTGGAATGGGCAGAGTAAAAGGTTTGAATGGGCAGAGTGGGTGGAGTCACTGGGTGGACTGGGAATATTAACTAGTCTCAGTCAAAAGGTTACAATTACTGTCTATGGAGAACTTCACTTTGAAACCAACCAATCACCAGTCATGTTGTAAAAACTATTAATGTTATAGCTTAAATAATTACATGTTTAGTGACAGCGGGTGGAGCTGAACAGTTTGATATTAGATATGTGCATGTGGAAACTGTAAGAATGGCAGCAGTCTTAAAAGTGTGTGAATGTAGCTGCTCTCACCTAAATTCTGGAAAAATCCAGTTGCTGCACAAGCAGGCAGATTAAAGAGAACGTATCCGTGGCATCCTCTTGTATTGGAGTTCAGTGGAGAAGCTGTAGCTTTATTCACACGGCTCTAGTTTAAAAACTATACATCACACAGCTTAGATATTTATATCGTTGGAATTCTAAGAACCAGACCAACATTATGTCTATGAAACCCTAAAACTATAGCCACAGTCACAGTTTAGAAAGTCTGTTCAATTTCTAAAGTGGCCAGAGTAGAGATTCAATGAATGTCTATGGAGAACCTGAGTTCCAAACAAATGGTCATACTGTAAAAACGATTAGGTTTATGGCTTAGATATTGACATGTGTAGTGACAGCAGGAATATATGAACGTTTTGATATAACATTTGTGTATGTGGAGTGAAAACTGTAGGAATGGTGGCAGTTTAGAAAGTGACATGATTTGG
>JACXGM010006760.1:9917-20312 GCA_016801145.1 Umbra pygmaea | reverse complement strand
GAAGTTCCATTCTGTAAACCTGCACTCATGGGTGACAGAGAGCAGTTAAGAAGAAACTGATCATTTTAAGATGAGTAGTGTAGGTGTAGCTGTCTTCACATGGCTCTAGTTTCAAAACTATGCATCTCACAGCTTAAAAAATTATATCGCTACAATCGTAAGATCCAGGCCGACATTTTGATATATAACATGTGCATGAAACCCTAAAACTGTAGACACAGTGACAGGTTAGAAAGAGGGTTCTTTTTTGAAGTAGTTATAGTGGAGATTCAATGAATGTCTGTGGAGAATGTGAGTTCCAAACAAATGGTCATAGTGTAAAAACTATTATGTTTATGGCTTAGATTTTGACATTGTTAGTGACAGCAGAAATAGATTGATTACTAGAACATTTAGTAGTGGCGGCAGTTTAGAAATTGTTTGAAGATTAGGCAGGTAAGTGCTGCCTCCACTCTAACACACTCTAGCTTGTCCATTCATTCCTATGGGACGATTTTTTCGCTACAAAAACCGTAATAGCCGAACAACCGTTTTATGAAACCTTCCACAAAACGGTACGAATGTGAAGGGGAACGAGCCGCACGTTTTGGCACTAGCTTTTGTGTGTAGCATAAAAACTCTGGGAGCAGTGTCACTCTGAAGAATTTCTCCATTCATTCCTATGGGACTTTTTTAAACGCTATTATTTTGAAAACATTTTTTTGAAACCTTTCACGAAATGACAGAAATGTTGAGAAGAACAAGCCGCACGTTTTGGTACCTTACTTGTATTTTTAGTATAAAAACTCTGGGAGCAGTAGCGCCCAGAAAATTTTGCCCATTCATTCCTATGGGATTTTTTCGCCACAAAAACTGTAATATTTCGCGAATCGTTTTACGAAACCTTCCACAAAACAATAGCAACTCGATCGGGATCGAGCCGCACATTTTGGTATATTACTCTATGTATCAATTTTTGAAGCTCTGGGAGGAGTAGGGGGGCAAATTTTTGCTATAATAATAATAATAATATATATGTCGGATAATACTATGTGTTCCTTGCCAAAGGCAAGAACACTTAATATATATGTCGGATAATAGTATGTGTTCCTTGCCAAAGGCAATTGCCAAAGGCAAGAACACTTAATAATATATATGTCGGATAATAGTATGTGTTCCTTGCCAAAGGCAAGAACACTTAATAATAATAAAACCAACAGATACAATAGGGGTCCAGCCCGTATGGGGCTTGGCCACTAATTCATGCAAATAGCTGGCTTCCCAAGAGTAGTAGGCACAATGGATGGCACTCATATAAAGATCATTGCTCCCAGCATCAACAAGAATGTTTATATGAACAAGAAGTGGTACCACAGCATCAACACACAAGTTGAGTTTGATGCAAACTACAACATTTTTGTGGTACCCAAATGGCCTGGGTCTACCCATGACGTGCGGATATTGAATGAAAGTGGCCCAAAGCAGCTGTTTGAAAGGCACTTTCCGCCGCCGAAATGTCATCTAATAGCAGATAAAGGATACCCGTTACGCTCATGGCTGCTAACCCCTTTACATATTCCACTGACAGAAGCCCAAATGAACTACAACAGGTAGCCTGATTTATTATTAATAAATTATTTCATAGTTTATTAATAGAACACTGTGTCCTAATATAGGCAATATATAATCTATCCCTTTACAGGGAGTGTGGTGGAAAGGGATTGGCCAGTGGAAGCGCAGATTCCACATTCTCCACTCAGAAATCCAACTAATTCAGCAAGCAGTGTTTCTTACTAGTCTTCTTAAGAATAATTCTGAGAAGCTTGATAAATACATGCCCAGAAGTATATTTATATAACACATGCCTGATGGCTGCTACTCTTGGCTGCTACCTCAATCCCGTGCGATCACTCAAAGAGAACAAGATATATTGCCTAGCAGCCAAGATTTTAGGTGTACTTTAAAACTTTTCAATGCCTCGTTTTTTAAGTACATAACCTATTTGTACTACTGTAGATGTTTGGTACCATTCTGGGCATTATTAGTGGGGTTATATATGAGACACACCCTTGGTTCCATTAGTGCCTGCACTAAGCCATTCGGCTGATATCGCTAACTTGACCAATGTTATAACAAGGGAAAAAAGCTTATGAGGGGTTGTTTGGCTCAAGGTCAAGGTGCAAATGACCCAAGGGTTATATTACTCCGAACCATCACTTTATGGATTGTAATTCTATAGAGGCAAAAAAATATGTATATATCCTTTCATATTATATATATTTTTGTATTCTACTGTTATATAATACCTTCAAAAACAACAAAGATCTCCCTGTAATTAATCTGTTTTGAGATCATTTTACTTAGGCCTATAAAAACACAATAGGGGTGATGCTCTTAATTACTGGATGCAGTGATAGCTTGGCTGGAGGCTGCGGAGGAGAGAGCAGTGTTTAATGAGGATTATTTGTATGCTAATGATGCTAATGGGCGTCAGCAATTGGCGGTTATAGGTAGTTTGGAAGGCCTGGCGGATCTAGTGTTAAGAGGTTAATAAACATGTTAATTTGATTTGGCTCTTTAAATATAAATGATTTCCCTTATATCTTTCAATATATTATAAAAGTGGTTTGAAAGAGTAAAATTGGCAATGACCGCCTTAGTGTACCAGACTGAGGGTCCCGCAGGTCGATTAACACCCATCTTTGGCCCCCCCAGCTTATCCTGCAACCGATAGTTGTTGGGATAGCTGGGATAGGCCTCAAACCACTTGCATGCCATCAAGGGTGGCACAAATGATGTTGTCTACCTTGTCAAAATAAGCATTCACTTCATCTACTTTTTTGTAATTGGCTTCATAATCCAATGCCGGTTGGCTGTGCCTCTTCTTCCTTTGCTGTCTCATTGTTTGGTTGCTTATTCTGTCAAGATTAGAGGTGTGCTGGTGCAGGATAAATTCAGACAACTGCAAACGCTTACTCAAAATGAAACAATTTAATATACACAAATAGACTTGGAGTCAAACACATTCTCCACCTAACACACAGTAACCTAAATTATCCATCCATCTTCGTCCACTTATCCAGGGTCGGGTCGTGGGGGCAGCAGCTCCAGCAGGGGCCCCAAACTTCCTTTTCCTGAGCCACATTAACCAGCTCCGGCTGGGGATCCTGAGGCGTTCCCAGGCCAGGTTGGAGATATAATCTCGCCACCTAGTCCTGAGTCTTCCCTGAGGCCTCATCCCAGCTGGACGTGCTTGGAACACCTCCCTAGGGAGGCGCCCAGGGGGCATCCTTACCACCTCAACTGGCTACTTAACGTAAATGAATGAGCGACAAATCTTCAAACACACACATGTCATAAATACAAGTCTAATGACAGTAAACAAAAATCAGCTGTGGGCATTTGGTGAATGGTCGGTTGGATAATGATGTAATGCGTTACAGTACTTATGTACATATAGGATCACATATTTACTTTTGGTAATTAAGTACATATCAATTCAGATACTTTAAGACTTTTACTCAAGTAGAAATCCAGTAGGTGATTTTGAACATTTACTGGGGTAAAAAAATAATATTTGTTTGCACAGTATCTCTTCTTCTACTGAAGTACTTTTCTCCGGTACTTTTTACACCTTTGAGCACAAAGTTCACCGTAGCAGGGGCCTCATTTATAAACATTGCGTGCGAACAAAAGAAGGCGTATGCCACTCTCTACGCAATAATTGGGATTTATAAAAAGCAAACTTGACGGGAAAATGTGCGGTCCTTCACGACAACTCTGACCCATGCGTACGCACAAAAATGGGTTAAATGAGAAATGGTGACACCGCCGGCAGATGTGTGAAACATGTGAAGCTGTCTGAAACTGCAGACCGTTGTGTAGCTAATCGAAATACTGCCTTTCATTAATAATATGAACATTTCACAAAGCCATTCTTACAATCAACAGCCTGTGGTGGAATACAAATGAAATAAAACAAGATTGTAGCCAACTTAAATGCAAACAAAGACATATTTGCAAAAAGAACACTCAAACATGTTCTGTAATTATATTGGCATGTTATGTAATTCATCCTCATAAATAATATGGTAAACAAAATCATGTTTAAAATATATCCTTGTCGATGCGTCCGTCTGGCGGAGCAGACATACCTTAGATTAGATAGATGTCTTTCTTCATTGTCCACTGGGGAAAGTTGTGTTCATAAATGTCATCAGCTACGGAATCATGGTGTTCATGTATATGCCGTTAGTCCATTTCATTTTCCGTTTCATTTCCATCCATCAATTGTTCCATCTTGACGTATGGCGTAGGACGTGCGTGCGCACAATTTTATAAATCTGAATATTTCTTTGCGTACGCACATCCTATATTTCATCCGTACTCCACTTCTGACGCAAATCCACCGCAACGTTTTATAAATGAGGCCCCAGTTCCCAAAAACTGATTCTGAACACATTTGAGGCGAGAAATAATCTATCCAGTTGCTGAATCTGCACTCATTTACGTTTTTTCTGCTCTGCCGATAGAGCAACTTAGCTAATGCCTTGATGCTTCAAGCTTGTGGGTTCAATAAACAATATAATTTGGAAATTGATATAGTAGCTGTAGCTGGCTAGACACATTGGTATACTATAATCATACCTAGTTCTTGAAAATAATGTTATACAAATATGTTGTTTGTTTATTTGTTTTACGTGAAATTAGTACAAATGAGATGGCCTATGCCTACTGCCTAGGAGGGGCCAGGCTGTCAATCATGTTTAAACAGAGCTGGGGCCTCATTTATAAAACTTTGCGGTGGATTTGCGTCAGAAGTGGCGTACGGACGAAATATAGGACATGCGTACGCAAAGAAATATTCAGATTTATAAAATTGTGCGGACGCACGTCCTACGCCATACGTCAAGATGGAACAATTGATGGATGGAAATGAAACGGAAAATGAAATGGACTAACGGCATATACATGAACACCATGATTCCGTAGCTGATGACATTTATGAACACAACTTTCCCCAGTGGACAATGAAGAAAGACATCTATCTAATCTAATGTATGTCTGCTCCGCCAGACGGACGCATCGATAAGGATATATTTTAAACATGATTTTGTTTACCATATTATTTATGAGGATGAATTACATAACATGCCAATATAATTACAGAACATGTTTGAGTGTTCTTTTTGCAAATATGTCTTCGTTTGCATTTAAGTTGGCTACAATCTTTTTTATTTCATTTGTATTCCACCACAGGCTGTTGATTGTAAGAATGGCTTTGTGAAATGTTCATATTATTAATGAGAGGCAGTATTTTGATTTCGTTTAGCTACACAACAGTCTGCAGTTTCAGACAGCTTAACGTGTTTCACACATCTGCCGGCGGTGTCGCCATTTCTCATTTCACCCGTTTTTGTGCGTTTGTGTGGGTCAGAGTTTCCGTGAAGGACCGCACATTTTCCCGTCAAGTTAGCTTTTTATAAATCCCAATTATTGCGTAGAGAGTGCCGTACACCTACTTTTGTGCGTACGCAATGTTTATAAATGAGGCCCCTGGTGATGACTCTGGTAAGAGCCAGCATTAGCGAGAATCACTGTTGTGTTAAGCTAGAATATCTCATTGTTAAGTGTAAAACCGTCTAGGTAGCTAGCTAGCAATCACATTGTAGTTTCTGGAAATTGCACTTTTTAGTTTTTAAGTATTGTGAATATAAGATGACAATATTCTTTATAATTGTTTATAAGTTAAAACACATTATTCAAATGCATCATGAAATGCTTCAGAAATGTCATGATTAAGACAACATGTTATGTTAACTCAATAAACCCATATAGTCCTTGTACGATTGATCTTGTGGTTACTTCATGCAAAACTCATGCAAAGCTGGAAAAGACAAACAATAGATTCATGTAAGGAGAATTAATTAACATGAACCAATTCCACTTCAGAAAAATGTTAGACTCATTTATGGAAATAAAATATTTAAAATATTCAAAAAACATGGATTTCTATGAGGCATGTATCACTGTTCTGACATTACCTGTGCAGACTGGGAGATGAATAGTAGAACTGCTGCTGCTAACTTCATTCTGAACCATGCAGTTCAGGGTTCCCCTCACATCAGATTTCAAGATGACAACACTGTTGTGGTACTGGGCAAAACCTAAACTGCTGGTCAGAGTCTGACTGTTCAGGATCCAGCTGAACTGAAGACCATCTCCTTCTGAGGAACATGTGACCATGGTCTCACCACGATACAGACAAAGGTGAGACAACACAGACTTTGACACCGGGACTGACAGGCACAAACACACAGAGACGTTTCATGTTTACACTGTCTCAGTAGATAAAACATAGTGAATCTGCTCATGTAGTTTTTTGAATAATGCACGATTCTTACAGATTTTATGCTAAACACAGTAGTGATGGGGATTACAATTATGCTCAGATTTTGTTCAGTAAGATGTTTGAAAATATATTAAGGTTCTGTACCTTGTATCTCAAGTTGCATTTTGACTCTGTGCATCAATGTTCCGTTTGAATTATACATTTCCAACTGGTAGTCTCCAGAGTCATTCTCAGTAATGCTGTCCAGTCTGAATGTTGTATTATTTAAGAATTCTGAGCGGTTCACATACTCTTGGCGCAACTTAGATCTCCAGTTATCTCCAGTTTTCATAATACGCTTATTACCTTTCTTCAATGATATTGTTCTTTTAGCTTGGTTTGAGGTCAGAATGAAGGACACAGATTTTCCCAATGCCCCATAACACTGGTAATATTCACTCTCAATAGTGAGATTGCAGAATGTAGCAATAACTGTTGAGCACAAACTAATTTAGCATGCAATTTTTGCAACTGTGTTAAAAATCATGCTGTATATATTCAGAAAATATTTATTCTCTAATGTTCATGAATAATTGTAATACCTTCATATCAAGACCATTTTAACATCTTTAAGTGACCACTGTGGAAAATAAATACATACATTTTATACTATGATTTCATTTATGAATAAGCACATGTAGCTTACCTGCTGATGCTGCTGCTGTCATTAACATAATTGTTTTTATAAAGGGAATCATTGCTCTCCTTTTAAGAAATCTTAAATGACAGCTGTTTATTTGTAGTAAAGGTCTTCAATTTCAAGTATTGTCTTTCAAGGAGTGTTAGTAAGAATACTTGGAGGGACAAAGAGACTTAGAATAGAATAATATATCAGACTTGCAGCAGCAGTACGCATGCCCCTGTAACAAGCTGATGAGATATTTATAAAATAATCTAGCAACACATTTCATCTGTTCTTTTAGCTGTGATAAGAGACCACTTGACAAATAGTGTTAAGAATAATACCCTATGGAATCAATTTCCCACCATTGGTATTGAATTCAAAATAATTATTATCATAAACGTAAAAATTATATTTGTAACCGAAAGTGAAATATTGGTTGTTGAGTTACAGGTCAGAAATCCCCTATTGGCTTAGATTATCTTCTTACTGTACATGCAAAGAAATGCTAAGTAATTTAAAATGACAGAGTTTGGGTTTGTACTGATGTGTCTAAATACTGCTGTAATGGACATTTTAAACCATAAAATGTTTGTCAAATAATAACGGTATTCCCAGTAAAGTAATATGATATACTATTCTAATTCATTTTGTCTAAAAAAGACCACATGTACCGTCAACAGTCTCTCTCAGGTCTCCCGGATATCCCAGGAGCCTCCCACACTGTACTCCCTGCCACCCACAAATCATAAACAATATCCAGGTCATTGATTATGTTGTTCAAACAATACATTGATTTCCTGGATACTGTAGGATACTGTATATAATTTAAGGCATCGTAAACTGCGGGAGACTCCCGGGACATCCTTGCGATAATCTCTGTCATTCGCTAATTTGAATCTGACTATTCTTTTCTATCAGCTGCAATAACTTCTAATCAATATATAAATATGATAATGAATTGAAATATAACTAGAACTGCAAGCAGTTTTGACGGGGTCCAAGCCGTCCCTGCCCACAAAAGCAGAACCTATGAAATCGGAACCAAAGTCGCGATGGCTGTGACGCAAAAGCTGGAAAATATTATAACACCCAAGATACAAGGTCTGTAGTAATTTGCATGTGGTCTGATATTTCGGAGACTTTTTAAAATGTTGGAAGAAGTGCTTTGATAATGGTTGAAAATCTCAGAGAAGATGAAAAAAGTTGTCATTAGCACAAAAACATAGGGGTTTATAAATAAAGAAATCGGATGATGAAATACTATCACATAGTATGTCGATCTGTAAACTGTCATTCGGAAAACAGGTTCAGGTAGCAGAGGTAATCAGAGTGCCATAAAGCCATGGCTGAGTATTAATGTACCGCGTTTGAATGAACCAAATTTTGGTTTAATTTGTCCTAATTGTACAGGGACAGGGATTAACTTAACATTGATCAACAAAATAATGGGTTCTCTAGTAATTTAATGTAGTAACTTATGTATGTCTAACCGTCTTGTCTGTACACTGTGCCTTACACACTAAACAAAACAAAACATTTAGCAATTTTTTTTCTGTAACTTTATCCCATATCCCTTTCACTGTTCAGATTAGGTCTCTACTTTATACTGCGGCCAACAGTTCATGTAGCGCATTCGAATGAACGGATCTTTGATTTAATTTGTCCTAATTGTGCAGGGAAAGGGCTTAAAATTTACATGGATTCACAAAATCCTGGGTTCTGTAGAAATTTACTGTAGCATTTTGTGTATATCTGCCCGTATTGTCTGTACACTTTGCCTTACACATTAAACAAATCAGAACCAAATAATGAGTTACCTACATTGGTCCAAAGGAAACAATTTTACAAAACTTTTAGCAACTTGTTTTCTGTAACTTTGTCCCATTTCCCTTTCACTGTTCATGTCAGGTCACTAATTTAGGCTGCTACCGACAGAATACATTATAGATATTGTTTTGTAGTACAATTTTGTACTAGATTAGCAACAAACCAATTCTAACACTGCACACTCCAAACAGGAAATAATGTTTGCCGGATACACAGGCACATGATCCAGCGTACTCTAATAACCCCAACGAATGGCATTTTATCAGAATATAGCATATATCATCTGCTTAGAAATATAGGAAATATTGGTTAGGATAGAACACCTTAATTAAATCTGCTAAATAAAAGTATATTACATTAATTATAAATGTATCTTGTTTTTGTTTGAAACAAATTGTAGCCTATACGATTACAATACAATTTTTTATATGTTCTATAATGTCTGACACATTAAAAAAGCTCATACTTTTGGATAGTCATTGAGGAAAGCGGACCCCAAAGTATAACGTTGGCGAGGCAAATGTCAGAAAATATCGAGGTGTGAGCTACAAGTTCTGTGGTACATCACCGTTGTAAATATCCCATTAACATTGATTGAGTAAATGGGCAAAAACTGCTCTACGTTGACGACAGCACCTTTTAATGACACATTTGGTACAGAGCTTCAGAGCGGCATGCCAAACAAGCACCAACAGTTTCATGTTGATAGCATTTACTACGAAAAATATATTGTAATCACAATTATCCCAGTTAAATGTATTGAGTTATTGTCCAAAACAAATAAACGTTGATTAAAGCGCCCCCTAATGGCCAATCTTTGCCAAATTTGGTATAGAACATCACAGTGGGACATTGAACAACAATCTCAAGTTTTTTGATGATAGCATTTAATTTGGCAGCAATATAATAAAGTTCATATTTCGTAGCTAGCTACGAAAATTTGTTTGTTCGTCAATTGCGCATAGTTTATTATAGCAAAATTATTTTGATAACTGTTGGTCAGGTCTGTCGGTAGATGCTAGATACCAAGTTTCATGTAGATCGGTGGCACCGTCTAGGACGAGTTCAAAAACGTTGGTTTGTGCATTGCGCGAAATTGTGAAAAATCTTGTTATCAAAAATGGGCGTGTCCTATATCATCAGATTCTGCTCAGTTCAAGGTACACTTGGATATAAGGATTTCTATTGTGAAATTTGTAATGTGGGAGTTATGGGCACAAAACACGTTTCTCACCATTATAGCGCCACCTAGTGGTCCACATGTGTAATTTTTGGTATGTGAGGTCAAATAACCATTGCGCATGTACACTGTAAATTTGAAGTTACTCACATTAGTACAAGGGGTAGATCCAAAACTGAGTCCCATAGGCCACACCCCTTTTGATGAATCAGTACCCCACTGTAGGGGTGGCCTCAAGAGTGGCCCTAGATGGTAGCCTCAAAATTTGGTAAACATCGGATGAGCCGTTGATGAGATATAAACTTTTTGTAGTTATAGCGCCCCCTAGTAGCCAATTTTCATAAAATTTGTTGGGGAGCCTCAGATGGTCATGTCAAACAAGAATCTAAAGTT
>JACXGM010006759.1:0-32094 GCA_016801145.1 Umbra pygmaea | reverse complement strand
CTTATACTTCACGTGGACACATTTATGCACAGTCACAAACACCTAGGCCTGAGAAGACCACTTGTATCCCCTTATACTTCACGTGGACACATTTATGCACAGTCACAAACACCTAGGCCTGAGAAGACACTTGTATCCCTTATACTTCACGTGGACACATTTATGCACAGTCACAAACACCTAGGCCTGAGAAGACCACTTGTATCTGTGGAATGGAATGGAATGGAGGAGGAACATCCCATAGCTTCCAAAGAAAAATGGTTCACTAAGTAGGCATACACAGCAAAAACTATGGTGTTAAATCAACACCCTAAGTGTTAAATTAACACTACCAGTGTTTAAATAGTTCCGGTGGGCAGCAAATCTTGGGCATTCCAAGTGCACGGTGTAGTGTTCTAAGTCACTCTTTAGTAGATCTACTGTAAGCTGACCACAAGTTTAAAGCCTTGTAATCAGAAGATTGCCAGGTTGCTTTCCGACTTTCCAAATGTTGTTGTGTCCTTGAGCATGCACTTTACCCTAAGTTGGTGTAGTGTGATGTCCCTGTATTCACTGTATATTTTGCTCTATATAAGAGTATCTATTAATCTGGCCAAAACCACTCTGGAGGCCAGAAAACAGACACAGATATCTGATCTCACTGACTACCTCAGGCAGCTTGGACGTTTAAAAGCTAACTGACATTGTCAGGTAAGTGAAATGGCTAAGTGAAATATGCCCTCACACACGTTGATCCACGTCACGTTCTGCTTGGGAAAGCAGTGGGGGAAAAAAGCTACATTAATTGGCACAGGTCACATGAAGGAAGCTTGCTGTATACTTAAATTCTTCTGAATCTGTTGAGCATTGTTGCTATGAGACAGGGCCTTCATACAGCTGGATTTGACATTACTGGTGAAGGGAGGACAAGGGGTATGTTTATGTACATACAGTGTCTATACAGTGTGCATATTTATGCAATAATGCACCAGTGGGTGTGTTGTATGGCAACTCTACCATGGCTAAGTGATGTTCTAAAGCACAAAGCATCGCAAAGAGCCTGAGCCAGCTCCACAGCCTACTGAATTGTTTGTGATTCCTTAGGCTGCGGAGCTGGCCATGGTGCTGAATCCACCTGTTGTGGCTTTAAATCACTGCGTGGGAGTTGTCCGTTTCGCTCCCTCAAAACTTGCGACATCTGTGGCATTGTGCTGTGTGATGAAACTGCACATTTTAGAGTGGCCTTTTATTGTGGCCACACTTGTGCAATAATCATGCTGTCTAATCAGCATTTTGATATGCCATACCTGTAAGGTGTAACACATCTATAAGGCTAACACATATTTAGACAGATTTGTGAACAATATTTGCGAGAAATAGGCCTTTTGTGTACATAGAAAAAGTCTCAGATCTTTGAGTTCATGATAAATGGTGGCAAAAACAAAAGTATTTATATACACACACTGAACAATATATAATTGTATATAATGTATTATGCCTAAAATTGTGTATGTCCCCCTTTTGCACCAAAACAGCAACCCCATGTGCAACAAACTGCAATGCACTGTGTTCTCACACCTTTCAATCAGAACCAGCATTAGCTTTTTTAGAAATTTGAGCTACAGTAGCTCGTCTGTTGAATCAGACCACACTGGCCAGCCTTCACTCCCCACATAAATCAATGAGCCTTGGCTGTCCATGGTTCACCGCTTTTCCTTGGACCACTTTTAATAGGTACTGACCACTGCAGACCGGGAATGTCCTTACGCTTGCCCATTTTTCCTGCCTCTAACACATCAACTTTGAGGACAAAATGAAGAAGCAGGAAAAATGGGCAAGCATAAGGATTTGAGTGACTTTGACAATGAACAAATTGTGATGGCTAGACAACTGGGTCAGAGCATCTTTAAAGCTGTAGCTCTTGTGGGGTGTTACCGGTCTGCAGTGGTCAGTACCTATCAAAAGGGGTCCAAGGAAATAGTTAAAGCAGGTTCTGATAGAAAGGTGTCAGAACACAGTGCATCAAAAAATTTTGCGTATGGATCTGCTGTTTTGGCAGCAAAAGGGGGACCTAAACAATATTAGACATGTGGTCATAATGTTATGGCTGATCAGCGTATAGCTTTGTGTTTACTGTCAGTTGGACAAAGCAGGCAAAGACCAAACACAGACTCACGCTTTGGCCCTGGGTCAATTATTTTCACAGGAAACAGGAAGTTCTAGGATGCATCCAAAATGGTTCCCTGTTCCCGAGTTCAAAATAAAGTAGTGCACAATAAAGATAATAGGGTCCCATTTGTGACTCATACCTATCCTACCTACTGCTGGATATTAAACAGATTAGCTGATGATTGCAGGCTGCACTGCCAGAAAGAACAGCGCTCAAAATTGATTTTTGTCTGGATTCGGTGGCTCAAACATGACTTTCAAAGTGATTAGCATTTCATTCAGCTCCCAAAGAACCTGAAGAGAATGAGTATCAATAAAACACCTTGAGAATGATATGAACATGGAATATGAAATTAGAGTTCTACTGTAGGCATGTGTGTGTGTGTGTGCGTGTGTGTGTGTGCTGTGTAGATACTTTTGTAAATTTGTGTTATTCAGTCTTGTGTGTACAACAGTGAGCGAAAGGGGATCTCTGTCAGAAGTCTTCTGTCACACTTAGTAATGATCAAAGTGCTTCTCTGGACCCCCTGCTGAATACATACTCTCAGTCGGTCATCTGGAGCAGAATTGCTCATCCATGCAGCTCACACAGCTCCTGATATTCTACCCAGGTAGGTCTACTGTTGCTAGTGCTTCTGCTAAGAAAACTTATACGAAATCTTAAGTTTCACGTGTAGATTCATTGTGTTGTGAGACATCCTTGTGTACAGTCCTGTGTGTGACAGAACAGAAAAGGCATTTGTGGGTATGAGTGTTTTTTTATGCACATACTTGTATTAGTGTGTGTGGATACATGTGTGTATATGTGTGTTATTCAGTCAGGACTAGGCTGCTGATTCAGGAGTTCCAGAAGCTTCCATTGGGCTTGACCACAGCACAGCGCAGTAGAGGGGTTGGTGGCTGCCTGTCTTTGTGTTCCAAAGAATCCGGAGCCCATTGTGGCTCCCCTCTCGTTGCCAGACAGCTGAGAGGGGATTTCTAATAGAAGCTCTACACACTAGACCAGTTGACTCGCAGGTTTTTTTAACACAGTTTCTGTTATTGTTCCCCTAGTTGGAACCATTGCACAGCCAGCCTGGCAGTCCCAGAGCCCCAGGGCCCAGACCATGAAAGAGAGGTGGGTCTGAAGAGATGGCTCTCATGGAATGGGTCTGAAGGGATGGTCTGGAGAGATGGTCTGAAGGTATGGCCTGAAGGACCCAGCAGTGAGAATGTACAGTCAGGAGACAGCATCCACTACAAGATAAATAGCCCTTCTCACATCCCTTCAGTGGAACACTCATGCTAGATGTGTACAAGCATTGATTTTCATGTTTGTGAGGGCAGAAATGCAATACAAAGTTTTGATATGATCATGTCTATCCAGCCCCCATACTGTATGCATTAATTTAGGAGCCATGTCTACAAACATATTTGTCCATAATGTGCAAACATCAACATGTAGAACAACAGGAAGCCTCTGCAGTTGATGACATCACTTGACATTTGCCCAAAATGGTCAAAGTGAGCCAATGCATAAAGAAGCCTGTGGCTGGCTGCTGTCTTCGGGCTTGCTCCCCCCCCCCACATGCCCTGCGTGACGTGAGCACGGATCAAGGAGCAGTGTTGCTCATAGAAACAGGGGAGAGGGGAGACACAGCGGAATGCAGCTCCAGTGGAGCTGTAAGGACGGGGGGGCAATTAATTCTCCAACATCCAAAGTGTTCTTTTTCTCTCCCTGTAGACATTTTGGGTTTCTTTTGTTTCCACTTTGTACTCCAGTTTCAGGCTACAGTTCTGTTGTTAAGACAACCAGAAGGAATGGGCAGCGACTGGTTGGTTTGTAACGCCTGTCCTTTCTCATGGAAGGGCTAGTGTAAAAGTGGGGCCACAACGTTTTTGCATTTGGAACATTGTGAAATGTATTTTATGTATTATTTGCATATCCTGTCATTAAGATTAAATGTTGAACTGAATAACCACATATTTATTCTTAAAATGTTTACTCTCTAATTCCCCTAAATGGCATATAGAGTGGACGCTTGCTTACAATACTGTGAGGCAATTTAATATATTTAAAAATGTATATGCTAAAACAATGGAAAAAAGTGTTCCACTTAAAACTATAAACATTGAAATCAAATCCCTTACATTACGGCTATTGTTTGTTTCATATATCCTTTAAATTAAAGCGTTTCTATATTAATTATGAAAAGGTGGGCTCTGCAGGCTTAATCCTAAACAGATTAAATTTAATTCTAATGAAACTAATTACACAAACAAAAAACATATTGAACAAAAAATAACTTGATACACGTTTGGATTGAAAGGGTTGAAATCTTTCTAAAAGTTTAACAGGGGACATGGGGACACCATTGCTGGTCATTTGAAACTTTAGCAAGGTTTTCATATTAGCAACTCAATAGCATTCCACAATCTATATACAACTTCAAAGGGATGGAAAAAGTCAGTCATTCGTTAAAAGACCAAACAGAACGCGAACATAATGCAACAAATAAATAAGTCCACATTAAAGAGACACGTGCTGTACACACATAACTATACCTCGTCATGGACACATATGCTCTGCACTCTCTACGATTCAATAGCGTAATGTGTCTATCTCACTCTATCATATCTAGAATGAAAGTGCTTTTTGGCGGTATTTGAATGAGAGTGAAAAGACCCTATTCAGCTGCTGTGGCCTTTATTAACACGCGTCTCTAGGGCTTTGCAAAGCCCCTCGAATGGAGGATGTCTCGTGCTCAGGTATGCTGTCCACTTTCATTCCCCGTGCTTGCAATCCATTGGCTGTGGGGGCTTTTGTTCTTCCCCTCCCCACTCCCCCTCTCTCTGTCTGAGCGAGTGAATGGAAATACGCACAGATGTGTGGCGCTGTTCAAACTTATCCTGCGCCGTCGCGCAACTGCCCCGTTTGACTGTGCGCCGAGTCCACTAAAACTGGTGGGACGGTGATTGAAAGATGCGATAGCTGTTCACCTGTCGATGGCATTGCCCGGCAATCTATTTCCGTATCTCAGTTATTACCGGTCCACGGTAGTAACGGTTCTCCAGGGGCAGACGGCAGCTGGGAAAGCAGCAGGTTCTTTTCAGAAGACGACAGTCGGTTTCCTGACATGGGTGATGCAGCTCAGTGAGCCCACATTCCTTTCAGTGCGGTATCTCATTTCGTCTGCAGTCAAAAAATGCAGCCGCTGAAGGAGTTTTTTGTGAAGCTTCGTTTGTGTCTGCGGTTTATTATTAGCCTTTATTCACCTGGTTTTAAATGCTCGCTATGGAAATCTCTACTGGTAGGCTATAATTCATTTGTTTAGAAGGACTTTTCAAATTGTATTTACAATAGGCCTATGTGTCCTGTAGCCGTTACACACGTTGAGTTATAAAAGGTGAAAGGATGTTTGATTTCGCTGATCTTCAAAAGAAATACATTTTTGTAATTTTTTTGAAATATTTTGTACGCATGTGGCTGGCTGGGTCAAATGTTCAGTATTTATATGTCTTGTATTATGCCAATTAAGCTGTATATACTTATACTGCATAGACATTATAAAAGTACTATTGCTAATTGTGTTCAAGGGTGAAATATGGCCAGTGCTTTTTCTATTATGAGAGCCGGTTGAGGGAAAACGGAGGCACACAGATACCTACAGAGTTTCAAATGTTCTGCTTTCCCCTACAAACCGCCAGGCATCTCGGTGAACGCTACATGAACAACAGGTGCTTTTTGCGCACCACAGCGAGCACAAAACCGGAATTGCCCCGCTGGATTGTAGAGTTTATGGATAACTATGGATATGCTATAGTCTATTCTGAGGGCCCACTGCACTGTATGGCTTTTTATTCCTATCTGACTGCGTTGATGGTTCATATAGGGATGGAAGCCATGCAGTGCGCTGGGCAAATATCAAGTTTGACCAAAGAAGAGGACTATGGAGACCCCCACACCATCCTAGTGATCTATATTGAACTGCAGCGAGACTGTCTGGAGCCGGGGCATGCTTTTCAGTTCACGGACAGCTCCCTGAAGTGACATAATTCCTCCAGGGTCAAGAATAACTCAAATGTAGCCTTCCTCCAAAACACCCTGCATGTCATCGCATTAGTTAATAGAGACCCAATTTTATGTATAAAAGCCTATGCCACTAATTTTGTATATTCTTACATTTTGAAAGACCATTTTGGTTTGGACATGACACAATCATTGAGTGACTAGCATGTAGGCTAAAGTTAAGACATTAACAGTACATGTGTCTTATGACTAGACTCAAAACATGTCATAGGGACAATGAAGGATACAAACAGTGGGAAACATTTATATTTTTGCTAAAATATTTTTGGGGGGTATTTTTTATTGACATGACAGTAGGAAGCAGAGCCTAGCGAGACAGGTATGTATAGGAAACAGAGAGGAAGGGCACTAAAACACTGGGACATGTGTGCCCCAGAGACGGAAGCTTAGACCTTGCACGGGCATCTCATTTTTAACAGAACTAGACTGACAACATGTATCCCTCCCTATGCCCCCCCTCCATTATCCATTATAAACATCATGGGAGTCAACCAGTTTTATCTGGCCTATATGGATTTTTCAGGTGAAGACCAGAGAATGCAGAAACCTGCCTGCCAGATTACACAATACCGCCACCATGAGGCGAGCATAGTGCACTGTATTTTACACCTCGCTTTCCTTAGCTCATAGTTCCTGAAATTTCCATGACAATGGGGGGCAAGTGAACTAGCTAGAAAAACAATTGGAGAAATAATATCTCTACCTAGATACGTCTGGTCATTTTTAGACTGCCTACCACTAGTAGACTACACAAACTTCAATGAGTGTCTCACCCAAACACAAATATTGATTATGACTTGTGATTAATATATTGATTATGACTTGTTATTTTATCGATAATGATTTGTGATTAGGATATTGACTATGACTTATTATTGATTTTTTCTGGTCTATTAGTGCATTTAAGGCACAGGATATGAGCAGAATGAGATCATGATATTTACAGAATGTGGACAGGTATATGTATATAGGCTATATATGTATCTACAGTATATGAAACACGCAATGTATATAATATACTGTAATTTACAGTATAATGTAAGCAGCAGTATGTAAACATTTTTAAGCTTTTAGGGTGCAGGAAATGCAGGATAACAAAAGGTTTTATGTTCAAATTATGATTATTATATTGTTAATGATTTGTGATTAGAATATTGATTATGACTTGGGACTTGTATATTGACAATGACATATGATTAGGATATTGATTATGATTTGTGATTATGATTTAGCATTGTAGCATATCAGTAGGGGATAGCACATAGCCCTTTTCTGTTGTGGAATTCAGTGGTTCATATGAGAGACTTAAAGATTGCAGCATGTCTTCCACCAAAGAAAAAACCAAGCCTTTTCTGCACCGCTCGTTTAACCAGGAAGTAAATTTAGATAAACGTGAGGAAACACAACTCAAAGGGCCGATTTCGCTTTAGGGCATTGCTGGAGTGCAATGAGACATGGAAACCCCTTCTGACAGTGTCACCCCCAAACCTGGGAGATGTTTGGCTGGTGTGCATTGCCCTATAGAGTGGTTGGAACCTAACATAATCTTAACTGATATAACTAAATAATATATATTTTTCTTACTATCAACTGAATAAATTGCAAAAAATATATATGACCTTATGACTTATATGTGTGACACATGAGGGAGATTAATTACAAGAGCAGTAAACTTCACTCAGATACAATGAGCTCCTCCCGTGATTCATTTGTGCATACAGAATTTTTTGTTCATTCTTTATCCACCAGTTTGAAACAGCTGTAATAAAACTATATTTTTGATCATAAAAAATATATTTCACAATGATTTAGTTGGTGACACATTTCCTTATGTGATTTTCTACATTAATCAATTGATTTTGTAGAATTTTAGTAACCAGGATCTCACAGAAAATTCTACGTTGGTCGATTATCCAAGTCACAGAATGAAAGCATAAAAACATTTTAAAATATACCATGAGTAACATCTTTCATTTTATTTTTTACCTTTAGCAAGTAGGTATTTCTGAGAACACATTCTCATTCATTCTCACGCTCATCAGCAATGACGTGGGAGCAATTATGGGAACAACAACAGGTTTTACACCATGCTGGATTTGCTCCACTAACTTTACAGTTATTGTTCAGATGCTTTGACCCAGATATCGCTGTCACAGTGCAGTGTGGTGTAGAGAGAGGGAGACTGAGCAGAGATGGTGGTTTGCAGGATTTAATGTAGACAATCCAGAAAAACATACATGTAATGCAGTTGCAGGTGAACAGCTGAAGCGAGTGCACAATGTGTATAGGCTACTTATATAGCTTATTATGCTCTCACAGTGGCAAAAACACTGAAAATAAATATATTTATATATGTAGACATACGCATAAATTTAAGCACATACCACACTATTTTCACAACCTAGGACAGATGCAGGTGAACAAGTAAATGGGAGTGCACCATGATACCATATATATTACCATGCTCTCACAACGGCATGGGGCGCTGACAGCTAACTTATAAGTACAGAGTGTATGCATAAACTTCCAAACTTCAACAAAACACATTTTACAATTTACATTAAAAACGGTGTAGCTCCCGGACAGCCTTCCAGATAAGGAACAGATTATCAATGACTGACACCTCTCTCTAGTTTGGCCACCATTTATAAAGAGCAAACTAACTGGTTAATTGAACACAGCTGAATGTAATCATTAATCATCAGATCTACAAGATACCAACCTAACTTAACCTAAACCCTAAAAGCGGCCAAACCAGAGAGAGGTGTCACAAGCACTTAAAGGGACACATAACAGAAAACTACATGCAATGCACTGAAACACAAATCCACAGAAACAAGAAATAAACCACACACATTTTAAGGAGTCTAATCTCAGTCTTTGTTCATGCCACGCCAGCCCACACTGGGCTGGGCGTGACAATCGCCAATCCTGGTCAAGTAGAGCTACTGTCCTGATTGTTTTCACGCCAACCCTTGTTCAGCACACCTGATTCTAATAATTAGCTGGTTGATAAGCTGAATCAGGCTACTATGTGAGGTTGGAGGGAAAAACCACAGGATAGTACATCTCCAGGACCAGGATTGTGGACACCTCCCTCTGACCACTAGGCTACACTTGATAGATTAGCTTGTCACAAGAAGCTGTTGTTGACAAGCTAGTGGTAAGAAAGATATACGTTAAACTATTTTGTGAATTTATTGATGTCAACTCATGAAAATGTAATAAGTGTAGTGTTTGTCTGTAAGTCAGGAGCTGTTGGGGGGCCTAGGTGTGGGGTGGGTTGGGTGGATATGGGTTGGATGGGCATTGGGTGGGGTGGCTGGGAGGGGTTTAGGATGGGTGGTTTGAAGGTGTTTAGGATGGATAGATTTAAAAACAATTGACATGGACGTTAAGATAATTAAGAGCTACCAGTCTTCTGGAAAGGCAGGTCCTGTTGTTATCATTCCAATTTATCCCAAAGGTGTTCCGTGGGGTTGAGGTCAGGGTTCTGTGTTTGCCAGTTCCTCCACACCACGTGGTTCCAGGTCGAACCATGTATTTATGGACCCTGCTTTGTGCACAACGGCACAGTCATGCTGGAACAAGAAAAGGGCATTCCCCAAACTGCTGCCACAGAGTCGGAATCACCCAAATGTCAAAAATGTATTGTATCCTGTAGCATTAAGATGACCTTTCACTGGAACTAACGGGCCAAGCCCAAACTGTGAAAAACAACCCTAGACCATTATCCCTCCTCCACCATCAGTAGGGTGTCCACATATTTTGGTCCTATATTATTAAATTACAGTTGTAAAATGACAGGAGGAAGGTGATGCATGTGTATTCTTAAATTATTAAGAATTGGATCTTGGCAATGATAGAAAATGAGTCAGAGATAGCCCATTTGACGTAGAAATCTCAAAAAGTGTCAAATCCCAATGTCCAGGCCCGGATTAAGAATTTAGAGGCCCCTGGGCACAATGTCTTGTAGGGCCCCCCACCCCAGTCACACAATCAAGTTTTTGGAATTTTTTGTTACTATTTGCTGCTAACAGCCATAGATTGTATAATTACTGGATGGAGCCATGTGTGACATCACCCATTGGTTTGTTAAGATCTGATTTGGGTCATCGAAATTGCCGTTACGGGCACAGCGATCTTGGTTGCGAATGTGACGATTTCAGACTAGAGGGAGGAGTAATTTAGCTAGCTAACATATATTAATTGGGATGCTAACTCAAAACAGTATTAAAACAAAATGTAATGTTACTTACCGGAAAAAAGTGAAATGCAAACTGCTTTGAGTGTCCAGAAAAAAAACATATATACTAATGCCATTATTTTTATTGAATATGAATGGTTTGTAGGAAAAATTCTCTACATTTGGGCGTGATGAAAGCTGGCTTTCAGCTCAGTTTATTATTATGTTAACAGAAGATTTGGCTAAATGTACTGAATGACCTTTGGCAGGAAATTTATAATTCCATTGTTATTACAATTTCTTTATCTAGAATTAACTTTTCAAATGTTCATTCAAATGTTATCGCGTTCGGTTGTATAACCACGCCCTAAATGCCCCTTTGCTTTAACGGCGATTTTAAAATCAACGAGACCATAGTTCAAAAAATGAACATCATGATAAACTGCAGAAGGCTTAAGTCTATCGATTGAGACCATATATACTCATTATGAAAATGTTTACTGAGGTAAACACCTCTAGTGAGCAACTAGCTTGCATATGCCAGCTCGTTGCACTAGTGAGCAACTAGCTGGCATATGCAAGCACATAGTGCCTCACCTTTACCAATCCAGTGCTATTAATCAAATTCTTCCATAATTCACACACAAACACATACACACACCCATTAATGTTTCCTTCCTGTCTGTCTCTCTCATGTCCTGTCCTCCTCCTATTATGAAAGGCAGCAGGTCCACGACCGATAAGAACAGCACGTGCATCCTCGTCGATTGCCCCCCACAATGTCGGGTCAGACACCTGATTAAACCACAGCTCGCCGCTGCTGCTACCCGTACAGCTAGCAGGTTGTGCTGCGCTGCTAACACTAGCCTCCTCGGGTCCCTGGTTAGCTTGCTCGTCATGATCTACCACACATTCCTCACCCCGATTCTCCTACTGGGCCTGGCTACTTCTGAAGAATGTTTTGATAGATGGAACACCTCCCTCTCCTTTTCTCTTTTTCGTTTAGTAAAACCGCTTCTCTCACTAATTTTCTTTACTTACAACGACAGATCCCACAGTCCAATAATCAGCGCGGGGTTATGTGAAGGCTGCGCAGGGGCGGGTTGTTACGTCAGTGCTTTCCACACCTGCGCTTGACCAATTATATAATTCTATTTAAATGTATACAAATATCAGCATGCCTTCTCTCTGGTTATACATGGTGTCATTATCTGAAATGTAAATATATATTTTTTCCTTTGCTTGGGCCCCAAGTGCGCATGGGCCCCTGGGCCCGCGCCCATAATGCCTATTGGGTAATCCGGGCATGCCAATGTCCCAGGGCACTGAAGGGACTTTAAACGGGTGTGCTGTGGTCAATAAAGATCCAATGGCATTTATCGTAAGAGTAGGGATGTTAACCCTGGTATCCTGGACAAATGTCCAATCTGGCCCTCACACCATCATGGCATCCTAAATTTTACAAGTTTGATATTCAAAGTTCTAGATAAGTAAGTTACAGGTATCTTGACTAGATTTTACTGTAAGAAATGAATTTGAGTACAGACATTCAATATCATAATAAACGAGGCAACGAAAAAAAGGGCTGTGTTTAAATGTTGTCCTCTCCTTTTGCTTGTGTTGAATTATACAGTTGTTATGTAAATAAGAAATAAACTTCAATGTATTCCCTAAAAACTATTAAGTATTAGCAAATACCTTACTCCCCGAGTTAACCTACAAGAAAATTTAAATGTAACGAATTCCATCAGCTTGTGATGATATATGTAATACTAAAATGCCGGTTGAGTTTGGGCTAAAAATGTATAGTAGGTTATAAAAAAATGCATAGTAGGTTATGGAAGGCCAAAAGGCCGGCTGTGACCTTAATTATACAATCTATGGCTGTGACACATGTTAACGAACGAACTACAGACAGAGAAACCGTTCTGTTGTCTGACTCCATCCGTGGACACAGCGGAAGTGCAGGCGGATATTGCGTTCCTTGAACGCTCCAAAACAATCCCTCCACATAGGAGATATGGTTGTGTTATGCAAGGCTACGGAAAGTGGTTTGCATAACTACGGTTTCTGTCTATGGGTCAGAATTACACAACTTCACGTGTGCAGGAGAAACAAAAGTCTGTGTTCGTCTGTAAAACTGCAAGCAAATAGCACGAGCTAATACGCCGCGATTTAAACATGGCCAAGAGTAAAAAGTCTACAGACATTGCAGTGAAGACCGATACAAAGAAGATGAAGCAGGTTACAAAGGGCAAAGCCCGAGGACCAAGAAACGTCAAAAAAGAACAAGGTACAGTAGCCAATAAGTTAAAAAATCAAATTTATAGTAAGCTTATTGGAAATACCAATAGTAAAACCCATGGAATACGGTGCTTTATCTTGACATTTATCTGGCTGTCTATATTTGCAACATTCCCAATCAAGTGTTTTGGTGTTACTGTACTTAGCAAATTTGCATGTCATTGATTCCTTTGAATGGTTCATGTTTCGAACATATTATGTGCAGGTGTATGGTCTTCCATGGTTGCTAATGTAGATCCGTCTGTTTGTAAATTTGGCTGCATATATAACATGTTTTTCAACTGATTAGTTTATTTTTGTGGTTATTTTTATGAAGATGTAAACTACATCTGTAATACTAATTGAACCCTACGATTTTTCTCAACTTAATTGCTGAATTTCAGAAGTCTCATCTGACCCATTTCTACCCCTTTAGAAAATGGAGAGGAGACAGCCAAGGTTCAGAGAAAGGTGAAGTCCAAAAACCGTGTACACAGAAGTACAGAAGCAGACATAACTGAAACAAGCAGGTACTTTCAGAACAAAAATCCAACCAGGGACCTGCCTGCTGAGAATTCTAGCACTCCACCACTCAAATGTGCCGTGAAAGACAAGGCCAAGGCTGTTAACAATGAAGAGGATGATGATGATGATGAAAGTGATGAGGATGAAGACTGGGAAGAAGTGGAAGGTGAAAAATGAATGATCACTTGTTTAGATTGTACAATGTTTGTTTACGGAAAATGTGGTGTATAATAATATAGTTTGGTCTGCTGGTGATTTGCTGTTGGGAGCAATTCTTGCTAACGTTGGGTTAAATGTAAAACTATCGCACATAGACTTGAAGGTATTTATGGAGGTGCAGGATCTGTGTAGATTTGTGTTTTCTGTATGTAGGCTTATGTTGCCTTGTTCTGTGAGTGTTACCATGTGAGATTGTTGTCATTCCCCAGAGCTGGCTGAGCCCTTAGATTCATTGCAGCCAGTAGAGCCAGTCTTGCCCTCAAAGCCTGTGGAGATAGAGATTGAGACACCTGAGGTCCTTCAGAAAAGGCAGAAACGGTGAGTGATATTGGAAGGTAGCAAGAGAGCACTGCTGGTCTGTTTTGTACTCCTTTGGAATAGTAAGTGCTGTGTGATACAGCCACATATTTTTAGTCTAAGATGGAAGTATGAATCAGTAACCATTACATTCTGACTCCAGAGAGAAGAGAAAGGCAGAGTTTGAGACATATCTGCGACGCATGATGAAACGCTTTAACAAAGATGTATTAGTGGACACCCATAAGGTGAGCACCCACACAGACACATCATGTAGCGTAAGTACCTTTTTTAAAATGTATTTAACCAGGTAAGCTGATTGTCATTTGTAATTGCGACCTGGTCATTAGTGCAAGATGACTTAAAGTTACATGTGAACTACACACAGATACTGAATCAGGGCCAGTTTTGGCAGTTTTGGCGCCCTAGGTGAGATTTGGGGATTTCACCCATACATGCACACACGTGCTCCAGACTCCCCACCGTTCACCCCCTTACCTTAACATTATTTTTCAGCAAAATATTACATACCCCTGCCTGTAGAGATGTACTAGATGGCTCTGTGCTACATGACTCAGCTGAGACTCATAGGTAGAAGTAAGGTTTAATGATGTCCCTCCCATGTATTTTAATAGGCCAACTGAAGAGATATAGAACATATGTAGGTTAGAGTGTTATCTATACTATAGCAAAGCAGTAATATATACAGCACATACAGCATAAACTGCAGTGCAACATCTAATTACAAAAACTGCACATTTTCAGATAACTTTCACAACTTTATATTTCCATAATACTGAAAATAATGAATTTCACTGCCACCACTCCTTTTGTTTTATAAACAATTAATTAACTAATTAATTGATTAGAATGCATAACTATTCAGTTGTGCTGATTTCACAAAGTGTTCAGGAACTATACTGTATTGCTTTGGATAAGATGTACATTTTTTAAATATATAAATGTAGACCTAGTGAACAGTTAAAATATTACAATTGAAATGGTTTAGGCCAATCAACACAGCCATAATAAATGTTTGCACAACTTATCTAGCAATACAGCACCTACTAATCTAGCTACTTTTAATTTATAGATTTTAGTTAACTTTGAAAACAATACTGATTGCAAATGTAAGTATCCAAAAGTTAGGTAATAATAAATGTGTCACTATATGAGGTTGTTTTGTAATTGTACCAATATTAAATAAAGTTTAAATGAAATATGAACAGGTTGTGCCGAATGTTTAATGTTCAAACTTGGCGGGCTTCATCGCTCGTGGAAGTGGTCTAATTTTAGATGCAACATTATGACGCGTTAGTATGTCCCCATTCTAGCATCCTCGCTTACTATACACTTAATAGTATGTACTTTACCACCACCTGTGTAGTACACACTTTTAGTGTGTAGTATGTATATTGGGATTCAGCCATGGTCTTAAATTGTATTGTTGCTTGCGTTGCAGCTAACAGTTAACCCAGCGCCCCAACTACCACCGGTCAAGTACAGAGAGGAAGGGAGTGTGGGCTTAATTTATTAATTTCAGTTTGCTGGCAATCATTCTGTTGTGACATTGCCCATCCCCCGCTACAGTGAGGAGCTGTAGAGTGCTTGACATGGGAAAAAGATGTGGAGGGGTGTGCTTGATTTCTTTTGGTGCACAGGCAACAATCCATACAGTAGGTGTAGAGTTTAAAATTTTTGTCTGCGTGCAGTTTTGTGCTCCTATGAGTCTTGGAGCCCTTAGCGACCACTTTGTCCTCCTTTGCCAGGAGACGGGCCTGTACAGAATGCATGAGTATAAGATAGGAAGTAGATGTACATTTTTTGGGAAATTAAGTCTAAATTAGAAATGTTGATCAGTTGGTATGCAAAATAGCAGGGCATTAACAATGGAATAAATAACACTTAACTGCAAACTATACCTCACTCAAACATGCATTCTTCTGATTCCAACACAGTATTCTGACTTATACCCATTAACACCATCTCTGCCACAGGTCCACCTCATGTGTCTTCTTGCCAATGGGATGTTCCGCAACCGTCTGTGCAATACACCAGACCTGCTGGCTATCACTTTATCTCTGCTGCCCACCCACTTCACCATGGTGACCAAGGAACGCATCGACACCAATTACCTCTCTGGCTTGCTGAAGTGGTGAGGAGGGACTTCAGTTTGCGTTTAACTTTGCCTGTGCGGAAAAATGTTTCTTTGCTCATCCCTTGTTGCATACATTTACATTTAAATCATTCAGTCTTGACTCCACGGGGAATGAACAGTCTGTAGGTTCATCATTGGACTCAGTTGTAGTAAGTACTTTACTACCCACTTAACAAATTGAAACATTCCTGTTGTTAATTTAATGTTTTGTTCTATGTCATCCTGATTGATGTCATCCAGGTTCACAACAACTTTCAGTGTAAACCCAAATCTTACCTGTGATGAACACCTGGACCCACAAGCCTTGCTGGAGAGGAGGCTGGGCTGCCTCACTGCTAGAGACCACCAAGAAATGACTCATGTGAGTGATATGTATCTAGTACACTGAAGTCCGATTGCAGTAATCTTTTCAAATGAAGTATGTTTGTTAGAGAGGACCACATTTTGTCTTGAAGTATAGTTTGTGATAACTTTGAGGGCTGTATTATGCATAATGCATTTCAACAGTCCTGATGTAAATATGGTCTTGTTAAAGGAGGAGCTCATTAGACCCCCGTAGCTGAGTTGGTGTAGTGTTCTAAGCTCCCGACTCCGGAACACACATGTCCCCTGGCAACTGGGGTTTGAGCCCCAGCTCGGCCGACTGTCTTTGCCTTTACTCTCTGTCTCCCCCTAACCCCCCCCAAAAAAAGAAAGAAAAGTAAGACCCTCAATGCTTTGCAAGCCTTTACCTTAGTATTTTGGTCATTTAGTGTTCAAAGCTACTTACTGTAGTCAAGTTAGAAAGTAGAAAAACAATTGTGATGTAACCCTGACCCCGTGTTAATGGAATCGGATCTGTTCCCTCCAGCTCTTTCTGTTGGTGCTGAGGTCGTTGCAGCTTTTCTGTCGCCTGGTGCTCTCTCTGCATCCCCTGTCCCTGAGGCCCCCATCAGCAAAGGTACAGCCTGACTAAAGGCCTTTTATTTTTAGAGTGCGCTCATAGGTTTGTGTGTTAACAGTAAAGTTCCCAGGCTGTGTGTGTGTGTGTGTGTGTGTGTGTCCATTTAATCCCAGACTGTTTTTGTCAGAGCAAGGCCAAGAACTCAGGCAGCCCACCTGGGAAGAGTCCCCCACAGAAGAGCCCTTCCAAGGAGACACTCTCGACTCCCACCATCGCCCCTGGAAGCAAGAGGTCAGCAGGGGGGACGAGTCAGAGAGGAGGGAAGAAGGCAAAGAAAGAGTCAGGGCAGTCAGAGAAAGATGTTGTAGCCAAACAGAAACCTAAGAACTCCCAGCGCCGCAGCATCGCCTCCAAGGTCAACTACAAAGAGGAAAGCAGTGAAGGGGAGGGGCCCAGTGATGGGGAGGAGTTCCAGCTGGCCAATGAGGAAGACAGCGAGGACTCTGAGTGTGCATTCAAAGCCAAGAAATTAAAAGAAGGCAAGAGCCAAGCCAAGAGGTCAGCGCCACAGAAACCAGGCGGCACCGAGAATATCAATAGTGAAGAGGATGATGACTGGGAGGGGGATGAAGAGGGAGAGGAAGAGAAGGCCCAAGGGATGAAGGGGCGCAAGAGGAAAGGTGAGAAGGGTGCAGACGAGTGGCTCGAGGTGTACCTGGTGAAGACGGAGAGCTGGGTGTGTGTGGATGTGACCCAGGGAGTGGGGCATCCCCAGTTGTGCTCAAAACAAGCAACCCATCCCATGACCTACGTGGTAGCTGTGGATGGGGACAGTCACCTGAAGGATCTGGGGAGCAAGTACGACCCCACCTGGATGACCTCCACCAGAAAGCGGCGGGTGGACGAGGAGTGGTGGGAGGAAACTCTAGGACCGTTCCTCAGCTCTGAGTCTGACAGGGACATCCAGGAGGATAAAGAGGTGAGACAGCTACACAAAGTCCAATTTTTTTTGGTCGTTTTCTTTTGTACAGCTATACATTTTTCTCTTTTTTGGTGTCTAGCTGCAGTCGAAGTTGCTGGACAAGCCATTGCCCACATCAATAGCAGAGTTCAAAAACCACCCCTTGTATGCCTTGAAGAGACACCTCCTGAAGTATGAAGCTCTATACCCACCTACGGCAGCCATCCTAGGTTACTGCAGGGGAGAGCCTGTCTACTCTAGGTAAGCAGCACACATGACAGCAATTTTAAAGATGTACTCTGCAATTTTGGCCACTAGCTGTAAAAGCGGTGCTGTCGAGCCAAAAAGATCACCAGAAACTTGTGTATTATGTCATGTATATACCGATTTGTGCCCACTTGACTTGGAATATCACAACTAACTAATGTTTGATAGTGATTGTACTTATATATTATGCACATGTGAGCTGCAATATTACAATTTCTGGCCAAAATAGGTTTAAAAAATATGTTGTTAATAAAAAAATCTGCATCTTGGCCATAATGTATTTTTGGGGTGGATATGTAAATGCAATACTGTGATTATTTTTGCAAATGTTTTGCACTGGATGTTATAATTCCATGCAAACATGCTTTTTTATTTATCTTAACCATCTATATTTTTGGGTGCAGACTTCAATCCCTGAGCCACCAAGGGGAAAGCTTAGCCATTCTGTCTGTGAGCAGGACAGTTAACCCTAATTGCTCCCCATAGCCCCATTTCATTCTAGGAATGGAATAAGAATTTATACTTAGTCAACATGCCTGGTTAAATCACAATAAAAAAGATTATAATAAAACAAATTGTGTCAGAATTGGTGTAGCAGTCTAAGCTTCTGACTCGTGTCCACACATGAGCACCGGTGTGAGCACCTGATCTGAATGCCTACCCTATTTGACTGACCCACAGACTTCCCTCCCCACAAACAACATTTTGAATGCTGCTTTGCTCCACGTTCCGCTCCGTAGATACTCTGGCTACAACAGGCTCTGGGAGAAGGGAGAGAGATTGGGCAAAATGATGAGGCTTCTGAAGCTAGCAATAAGATGCCAATGACTTTTTTTATTCTTGATGCAGGTTTCTCCGTGTAATTAAATCTAAAATAAAAACACTGATGGTAAAGGTTTTCTATTCTTTTTTTACTGTACTATAAAACATACTAGGGCTATAACGGTACATTGTACAGTACAGTGCTATGCACATGAACATGAATACATAGAGAACATTTAATTATCAATAAATAAATTGGGAGCTACTGTATTTTTAAAGCTTTTAAAAAATGTTGATGAATATATATATATATATATATATATATATATATATATATATATATATATATATATCTATCTGAGCCTTTGTGTCCATCGTAATGAACATAGTAGTCATTGTTGGGACTTTTCCAACTTAGTGTAACATGAGAAGGAGAGCTACATCTACAAATCCTCCACTTCATCTAAAGAAGAAAATAGACTCTAATAATGCTAAAGGTCAGTCTTGAATGTTATTATTATTTATCTTAGACATGTATAAAAAGCGATTAAGATAACATGACATGCACATTTTGTGAAAGATTTTCTCTATTTGTTGGGAAACAATTGTTTTGTTCATATGTTCCACTATTGAAATAACTCAGTCAACTTCAGAATGTCTTGGTTTTTTTGCAACTTTATGTATGCCCTGATTTAATAACAACACAAATAAATAAGACATGTTTATAGCTCTAGCCAGCTCAAATTCTCCAACACTACAAAAATAGCAATCTCTAACCGCACTCTCTCACTTTACAAATTGCACAATTTTCCCAAATATTTATCTCAATTGAAAAACGCTGTGTTCTTTACAGTAAATAAGGACTATAAAACCTGATTTAGATTAAATATTTCTTACTTTAAACAAATTACTTGGCCATATAGTCATTCGGGTGCAGTTTTAAAAATAAAATGAAAGGAGCAATAGGTGTTATTGTAGCTGTGGATATGCACCCCTTTTTTTTGCCAATTAAACTAAAAAACAATCACCCCTAAAACATACACATTAATTAAGTGAAATTGTACCGTAGTCTAAATTAGTTGCTCTTCCGTGAACGACACGCTTCGGTTGCCTATGGAGCGAAGCAACATTCAGAACGTGTCTGTGACAGTTTGTGGGGACAAAGTCTGTTGGTCAGACATATTGGGCAGGCAGGCAGGCCAGGCGCTAACACCGCTCAACCAACAGTCTGTGCCCTTCCAATCTGTCTCACCCTACCTGTCTCCCTGGTTTCTGCTTCCTCCTGTCCTTTCAATAAAATGCAGATTTGTTGGCAACACAATCAGGATGTGATTGTCATGAAATGTCGTAGATTCAAAGACTCTGTCAGCAGTGGCTCAAATAAGTAAAATACTCATTTCTTTTGTTTTCATCACTAACTTTGTCAAATCACGATTGTACGAAGTCCGTTATTAAACATGGAGAAGGAACACAACCAGTGAGAACTATGGGGAGGAGTTAAACTAAGGTTTTGAATTTCCTTTTTGCGCTGTTCAAGATAGACCAGATAGAGCAATCGTCATAGCATATGAATACAGAAGGTATGTGAAGCAACTGACAAAATTATGCAGATTTTCTTCTGTCTTTCAGAGATTACCATTTTGAACAAGCAATACATTAGATTTACTTCTTATATAGGTTTGGTAGGGTCAAAACATTGAGTCGGCAGGTAGACTTGTGGTTAGAGCAATTGACTAGTAACACAACGGTGGTGGTATTAATTCCCATGGAGGGCCATTATGAAAATGCTGGAAATGTATATTCTGTACGCACTACTGTAAGTGACTTTGGATAACAGTGTCTGCTAAATTACCTCAATGTAAATGGACACAGCTGTACTGTGAAACAGTCTCTGTAGCCCCACAAATACTTTTTCACAGAACCGTAGAGATTGTTTGGTATTCAAAGCCAATGTACATTTGAATGTAAAAACAAATTAGAAATACATTTCTAGGTATTTGCATGTTGGCTTTTTACAGGGACTGTATTCACACACTACACTCCAGAGACACCTGGCTGAAGGAGGCCCGGACTGTCCGCCTAGGAGAAGAGCCCTGCAAGGTGAGCAGTCATACCAGGACACCTTGTAGAAAACAGAGGCCTCCCACACTCTGTGAACCTCTCCTTTCCTCTCTCATTCAGATGGTGAGAGGTGTTTCCAATCGCTCTCGAAAGGCCAGGATGGCATCAGAGCTGAAAGACGAAGATGACCTGCCTCTGTTTGGTGAATGGCAGACAGAAGAATACCAGCCCCCAGTGGCTGTAGATGGGAGGGTAGGATTACTACCTAATACAAGTTTGTGCTCCAATTATCCCTTTTAGGTCTACTGTGTGTTGCAATTTATTTACTCTTGCAGTATACATGTGTTTTTCTCCAGGTGCCTCGTAATAGCTTTGGCAATGTTTACCTGTTCAAGCCCTGCATGCTGCCAGTGGGCTGTGTCCACCTGCACCTGCCTAACCTCCACAGAGTGGCCAAGAAGCTGGACATGGACTGTGCCCTTGCTGTCACTGGCTTTGACTTTCGTGGCGGCTACTCTCATGCTGTGTATGTTCTGGTGTGTGTGTGTGTGTGTGTGTGTGTGTGTGTGTGTGTGTGTGTGTGTGTGTGTGCGTGCGCGTGCATGTGTGTATTCATGGTGTATTTCTACTGGTTTTTACATAGGAAGTTTGTGTGCTTCTTTTCTAGAACTGATGGGTACATTGTGTGTGAGGAGCATGAGGAGATTCTGAGAGCAGCTTGGGTGGAAGACCAGGAGATCCAGAAACAAAAGGAGAAAGAAGTGAGTTGTAGTTTGTTTGTAAAACACAGTATTGAAAATGTTGCCCAAAGCACAAATGAACAGTGGTAAGAATTAAATACACTCATAGTTTATGCAATGCATCTGATCAGTCCATAGATTTATTTTTATACATTTTGAAGAGTAGTACTGGATTAGAGCTGCAACTAATGATTAATGTATTGATTATTACTTTTTAATCAGATTTGCCTTTTTTTTTGTCAGATCTGTTATCGGGTTACTGCTTTTGTTTCTACGTACATTTTATTTTGCATTATGTGTTTTCTATCTTGAATGCTTGTGTCTTCTGTGTGTTAATTCCAGAAACGTGAAAAACGGGCTGTGTCTAACTGGACTGTGCTGGTGAAGGGCCTGTTGATAAGGGAAAGACTTCAAAGGCGCTATGGAAAGAAAAGCCACACAGCTGGAGGAGGCCTGGATGAATTGAAGAGCCAGAACAGGGAAGGAGAAGAGGGCTTGTCCTCTGAAGAGGAGGACCAAAGTGGGCCAAACACAGCTGCTGTCACAATGGCTAAGTCCTGGCCCCAGAACAGACAAGAGGAACAAGAAAGTAGCACTGGAAGAACAGCCAAAACAAAATCCAAACAGGAAAAAATAGGAGAGCAGAAGCACCTTTTTCCCTTTGAGAAGGTTTGAGATGACGTCCTCATAATTGTGGTGCAGTTGAGTGATTCATGTTGTTAGAGACATCAGACAGACAGTTGTCTTAACACCATTGTGCTGCAGTAAACGTACCAGAACCCCATGGTCCAAGACATACAAAGCAGCCTGGCACACAGTAAAACCTACACTGTTACAGGTGGTTACACCTCTGTGAACTGGTTCTGGTATTTTCACACACTTATCATGGAGGAAGAACTGGCTACTCTGTGTATGTTTTGGGGCACCTCAATTTCAAATGCCAGTCTTCACTGTATATTAGTAGACAATGTTTCTGATTTAAATACATATTTTTGAAAGCATTGTTTTAAATAATTACTATTAAAACAATATTTTGTAATATTGCATTTTTGATTGTGTTTAAAGAATGAAAATGTGCAGAGCCTATGGTCGAGCCGTATTGCTCCCAGCTCAGACATGTACAGCACTTTCAACCTGTATCTCTCACCTCTCTGTGTCTTTATGTTGTATAGAACTGCCGTCCCCATTCAAGGCATAAGTGGCCTGACAGACGTCAGATGTCAGTGTACATATCAGTGTAACGCAGGAAGTAAAACATACGTTCAACAATACACACTTTCATGTGGAAAATTTGGAGAATAAATTAATGGGCCCAGATTGTTGTTGGGTTTGTCAGGATTAGTGTTGGAAATGTAAAAAGAGATCAAGACATCTGGTTACAAACAGGCTTTTGATTTTTAAAGCTAATTAAAAAAAAGTTTGTCCCTTTCAGATATTTATAAGATTTTGCATATATTTGTAATTTAATATAAAAAATAACTGAAGAAAAAATTATGTTTTTAATTTAATAAACTAACAGTTATGGAACTAGTAAAGCCTCTGTTTAAAAAGTGGCCCTAAACAGTTAATACTCAACAGTTTTCCAGGCACAACAGCCCACAAAGGAACCTCTAATCAGACTTACCTCCATGCAACATTGTTGATACGAGGTAAGTGCTATGGAATGCACTGTTTGTTTATTCAGACTACACTCAAGTAATCCATAAAACATTCTTCCGTGAGATTTGAGGTGTCTTAAAAGGTGTTTCCACGTGTGTTTAGCAAACTGGAGATTACACTTTCAACAGTATAGGTCCCGTTATGTACAGTATGGTAACAACCAAACATTGCATTTAACATTATTGACCTAATTTCAACAGTCCAGAACGGTGGTGTAACGTGGTTTGAGGATGCTTTTCTGACTAAGGACCTAAAACAATAAGGGGCCTTGAGAAAATGACAGCTACATTAATGGTTCTCAGTTGTACACCATTAAGGTCATTGTGCCGTTATTAAGCCAACTTAAAAAAAACTGAGTTTCCCAAACAAAACCACCTAAAACATGTTTATTTTGAGTTTAAACCTGCACTATGGAACTTTTTTGAAAACTACAGAAAAATACAAAAACTGTTTTTCGGGACTACAAAATGTAAGGAGCTAGCATATTCGATCCAGGGGTTGAAAAAAATTGTAAAAATGTTAAATGGACTGCATTTATATAGCGCATTTTTCTGACCAACAATGGCCACCAAATCGGTTTACACTGCCTCACATTCACCCATTCATTCACCGACGGCGGTGTCAGCCATGCAAGGCACCAGCCAGCTCGTCGGGAGCAGCTGGGGTTAGGTGTCTTGCTCATGGACACCTCGACACTTGACCTAGGGATCGAACCACCAACCTTCCGGTTGACAGACAAGCGCTTGATAGCGCTTCACTTTTTACACATTTTGTTATGTTACACCCTTATTCCGAGATGGATGAAATTTATTGTTTTCCTAAAAATTCTACAAACAATACCCCATCACGACGCTAAAGATTTTTGCTCAGGTGCATTCTGTTTCCACAGATTTTCCTTTAAATGTTTCCACAACCTGATTGGAGGCCACCTGTGGTAAATTCAGTTGATTGGACATGATTTTGGAAAGCTATTGTAGAGAATTAAGCTGTGAGTGTCCACTGTGAGGAAATAAAAGACCACAGGCACAGTTGTTGTTAAGGCCAGAAGTAACAGGCCAAGTAAAATATCAGAGGCAAAGGTGAAGGATGGTGAGATGGGTCAAAAACTGTTGACAGACCACCTCCAAAGATCTACAACCTCACCTTGAGTGAGGTGGAAGAAGCATTTTCTGCACACATGCCACAAACAGAGTCGCTCAATGTATGCAAACGCATATTTGGACAAGCCAGCTTCATTTTGGAAGAAGGTGCTGTGGACTGAGGAAACAAAGAGGGAGTTATTTGGTCATAACAAGGGGTATTATGCATGGCGGCAAAAGAACACAGCATTCCAAGACAAACTCTTGCTACCCACAGTAAAATTTGGAAGCGGTTCCATCATGCTGTGGGGCTGTGTGGCCAGTACCAATAATGGGAATCTTGTTAAAGTTTAGGGTTGCATGGATTCCATTCAATATCAGCACATACATAAGAATAATAGAGGAATCAGTCACAAAGTTGAAGTAATGCTGGGGCTGGATATGAACCAGAAAACGACCCAAAACACTGCTCAAAATCTACTCTGGCATTTATGCAGAGGAACAAGTACAATGTTCTGGAATGGCCATCCAAGTCCCCAGACCTGAAAATCATTGAAAATCTGTGGGGTGATTTGAAGCAGCCTGTCCATGCTCGGCAACCATCAAACCTAACTGAACTGGAGATGTTTTGCAAGGAGGAATGGTACAAAAGACCATCCAGAATCCAGACACTAATTACAGGCTATAAGAAGTGTCTAGAGGCTGTCATTTCTGCTAAAGGAGGCTCAATTAAATATTTATGTGATATTTCTGTTGGGGTGCCCAAATATATGCACCTGTCTAATTTCGTTTTGATGCACATTACACATTTCCTGTTCATCCATTAAACCTAAATTTACTACTGAAATATTACTGTGTCCTTCAGTTATTTGATAGATCAAAAAAAATTGCTGATCCAAACACCCAATTATTTATAAATGAAAACCATGGAAATTGTCAGAGGTGCCTAAACTTAACTTTTGCATAGGACTGTAACAGTGCATGTCAGTGCACAAACCAACCCAAGTCCAAGGAATTGTCTCGTAGACCTCCAAGACAGGATTGTATCGAGGGACAGATCTGGGGAAAGAAAAAAACATCTGCAGCATTGAAAGTCCCAATGAGTACAGTGGCCCCCATCATCCACATATGGAAGAAATTTGGAACCACCAGGACTCCTAGAGTAGAGCTGCCCGCCCGGCCAAAATTCTATGTATTTTTTTAAATAAGCGTATTAATTTTGTTACATAGTTAATAACATAACAATATAGGCATGCCTTTTAATAAAGGAATTGTCTTCTAATAAACTCTTTAATAGCAACATCATGTATTATCCTTAACTTTAATTAGTGATTGTGGTTTAGTAAAAGGACTACCCAGGTCAGGGCTTCCCACAATGATGCACGCAAAGGCAGACAAGAATCCATCATTAGGATTACATTATTTAGAGCTATAGAGCTTACCTTCCATTTAGTTGCTTTTGGAAGATGACAAATAATTAAAATGTCGACTCATTAGTTAGTTACTCAGAAACTAGTGGGTCCCGCCTTTACAAAGATAGCTGACCAATGGGTGTGTTAGCTGAGATACGGAAATTACGCAATTTGTGATCGTCTGTGTTTTTTTCTGTCTTCCGTTTAACTGGCGAGCTTATCAGAATTGATTGTGTTTTGTAAAAGCACCTTTAACTTCAGTTGCAAGGCGACCCGACGGGGTCGGCAAGGTACGTAAACGCAGCCGTACTTGGTGGTAAAGGAGTTGAACACAATAAGGTATATTCGTTTGTTAGCGAGCCCCCGGCGGCCTTGTTTACATGCCAATCCTCGGGGTAGTGTGAGGCGGCGGCTAGGGGGGGGTTCAGTGACTTACGTATCAGCTGAATTGGTGACGGTGGAACAATGGCACAGCTGTTCTACCTAGCCTAGGTTAGGGGTATACTATATGTACAGCTGTCTTCTGTTAGACTAATAATTAGTTGGAATACTACACTTGGTTGGGAGTTATCCTCCAGTTGATAATAGTTAGCAATGTTACAGTCCAGTACTAGCTAAATTATATCTCCGGCTTAGCTACTTTATGTAGCTTGGACCCCAGCCATGAGCTGGAGTCATGTTTGTGTTTTCGTCCTGGCTGAACCCATCCCCCGACTTCATATGATGTATTCCACTTATCACATAGCTGGTTACGTCTGTGAATGTATGTATCTATGTCACCATGCATTTGTGACTATGTATAGCTAGTATGAAGGGAATGCGAACATGCACCTGGCACCGGCGTACTGACCTGGTCTGAGGCCAGGTCGATTTTGCAAGTCACATATATTAAGCGTCTGGTTGCCTACTGCAGTGATTTGTTTTGATGTTCATGCAACCAAGTGAATCACACAACAGGAAAGGTGTCCAAAGACAGGCTGACCATTTCAACGCTGCAAACTTAATGGGATGATTTGAGAATGTTAATAATTATTTTAGTAAGTTTACTGTTTGACTTATTATTTGTGGTTGTCACGCGGTTGTTCTTGTGCTTGTTGTCCTGCAGCGTTCTCTATACGGTAAAACATCGTCACCTAATCCTTTAAATATTTGCTGTAAGCCACTAAGCGTGTTTTGTATCCCACATGTGTTTACTGTTTCTCTAGTGCAACTAGCTGAAGAAAGTTATGCTAAGGCTAATAGCAAATACTTTGTGATTTTAAATGTACTTCTGACGCTTTGGTTTGGAGTGACGTTTTGACAGCTCTTATATAACCACATGTTAGTGTTTTAAAAGAGATGCTGTTTTGTTGACCTTCCTATTACATATGATTCTGCCCAAAGAACATCATGTCCCTGACCCATTGTTCTTTATCGGAACTTGTCTGTGTAAATATTTTAACTCTCAACCATTATCAGGTATTTTCTTTCTCCAGCTCAACCCATCTTTATTTTTCCGCTCTTGTCATTCATTCTTTCTGTTTTCCAGTTCTTTGCCTCGTCTGACAGCATCCACCTCTGCGGTTCCTCATGAAAGACGGGGAGTGCAACTTCTTTTGCTTCTTCCGCTGCTGCTGAGCAGTGTTGAGCTAGTTCAAGGAGCAGTGCTCTCTGGGAGCCGTAGTTCTCCAGGTGTTGCTGACGGCCGCAGGGCAGTCACTCCCAGTGAGAGAAGGCGGCTCTGTCCGGGAATGTCTGTGGACATGAACAGCCAGGCCTCTGACAGCAATGAGGATGACTTCGGGGTGAATTCTGAGGAAGATGAGGATGACGATGGGGGTGACGAGGAGGACCAGGGAGACATAGCGGACTACTACGACGGCGTGGCCGGAGACGTGGAGCAGCAGGGTGCCGACTCGTTTGACCCTGAGGAGTACCAGTTCACCTGCCTAACTTACAGGGAGAGCCAGAAAGTCCTCTGCGAGGAGGTCAACAATGTCGCGGCCATCCTGAAGGTGTGTGTGATGTGCCGATCTAAGGGGTTGATATTGTGGAAGTAAATTTTTGCCACCCATCTAGAATCAGCTTTTCATCCCCTTACTTTAGCAATGGGGGTGGGTGCACATCTGACTCAGGGTCTTGTGATATCTTCCTATGGGGAAGTAAAATAACCCAAACTGAATGGGTGACTAGGAGATCCAAACTTATCTTTTAAACTGTCACACGCTTTTGCTTTATTTGAGGTTAATCTGTTTCTGTAATATTCCGGTTGAAGGAGTGATCAATAAAGTAGTTGGATCAGGGTGTGCTGATGACAACACCTGTATTATTTTTCATGTATCTCCGCCTTTGCAGCTTCATACCCCCCAGCCTGATAAGCCGGGTCTCTGGATAGCGCCTATGAAGGCTGCAATCGAGATGGGTGCATATCTGGCTGGTTTTCCCTCATTGCCCTTTTTCCCGCTCCCCACCACCCCTGTTGCTAGTCCTGTTCAGAGTGTGTACTTAAATTTGCTAAAATTGCTGAGGTGTTTTATTTTCATGTTACCACACTGTACCCCTGAAGGGGCATAATTTGGGGCTGCTCTTTTTTTCCCCTCATCTTTCCTCATGTAATGCTGTATTGTTTTTCTAATCCCTGTCTTCCTGTCCTGTCTACCCGGTGATGTTTTTTGTTGTATGGACAGGTTGATGGCTAATTTAACTGGTTTTTTTGTGAAAACTTGTGACTATGTGACAATAAAGTTTGATTTGATTTGATTTTGATTTGATCTTGCCGCTCTCATTGGACAGGTTTTACCTGCTGTAGCCAAACTGGTCCTTGTGCACTTTCACTGGCAAGTGTCACAAATAATGGACAGGTAAAAACACCCACTATTTCTGTCATACTCACTCACTTGCACATTCAAACACATGCAATGCAAAGTGTTTAATTGTATTACTGGTGCCCTGGTTGTGCCCTGGTTTTGTCTTTTTTTAGGTACAAGGCCAACTCCTCTCAGTTGCTGTCTGAGGCCCGTGTACAGCCCAGCAGCAGCAGCAGATTAGTTCCTGTACGTACTACCAGTGTGTTTCTGCATGGTGTGTGACTCGTACCTGGGTAGAGTTAACGAGTAGGGACTATGGAAAGGCATGACAACAGCTTCACAGGCAACAGCTAGTGTCATTGACCAGATAAGGCCCATAGACTGCCATCTTGCATGTGTGTAATCCATGTTGTGTGCCCCCAGCCCCCTCCCACCCTCCAGTGTGGTGTGTGCCTGCAGCTGGTTCGGAGGGATGCCCTGCTGGCTCTGCCCTGTCATCACTCCTTCTGCAAAGCATGCTGGGAGCAGTATTGCACTGTACTCGTCAAAGATGGCATGGGAGTGGGTAAGCAGCGTAATCTGTCCAGTGGAGGCCATTGGGAACCTTGGGAAAGATGTGCACATTCATTTTTGGACTGGGGTAAATGGAATGGAGGTAAACACATTAAACCTAGTTTGAGATTCCATTTTCTACATTTCAACCATGAATATAAGCACATTCATTGGCCTGTTTTGAAAACAACCACGTGCTTCCTGTTGAAGATGGTGAAGCTCTGGGCTTTGAACGTGACCGTTTGTGGGGGTATTTATTCACCTAGCATTCACAAGCAAGCAGGTTCAGATACCTTGGGTTTGTTGATGGGACTTTCGTTTGTTTTAATTAATGCATGTTTTTTTTTCAGAAAAAATATATTTTTGAATTGTGTGTGTGTGTGTGTGTGTGTGTGTGTGTGTGTGTGTGTAGGGATCTCATGTATGGCTCAGGACTGTTCCCTCCAACTGCCAGAGGACTTTGTGTTCCCGCTGCTGCCTGGTGAGGAGCTAAAGGACAAATATAGACGCTACCTCTTCAGGGACTATGTGGAGGTACGGGACTCAAACCCTCCTTATATAGCCCTGGTTGTCTGCATGTGGGTGCTTCTGGTTTACCTGTCTTGCTCGCTGTTCAAAGTGAAACGATGAAAAGGCATTGTTGGTCTACATAGTTAAGCCTTTGCTTTAATTTTGTTTTATGGTTGTCTTGATTTCTGTGTCTGTCATTTCAGTTGGGGAACCTATCACTCTTTGTCCATTTTGAGAAGCTTGGGGCACACTAGGCTACTTCGTGGAAGAATGATAGCACTCTTTTTGGGCATCTCAGATAGGAACATGTTTTTGGGATTGTGGTTGGTGGATACCATTTAAAAATATGCTGTAGTGAAGGATTACTATGTTTAAAAATGTATTGAGAAGACTGCAATATGCAGTGTTAATAAATATTATAAACCTGTGCCCATTTTTAATAGTAAAAAAGGAGTCAAGTTTAATGCCAAACACTTTTCAACTGTCATGCTCAAGAGAAAAACAGTCTTTACCTTGTAAGTCTAGCAAACCTTTGGTTACTGGTCAAATGTTTTGAATGCTGGTTACTTACCACCTGTGGTTACTAGCCATTGTGTCGTCCATTCTGATATTTTCTACTCCTGTCCAACCAAGAAGTCTCATTAGTAAACGCGTTACACAGCAAGTTTTTTCACCTGACGACACTACATGTAGTTACAGTGGGTATAGAAAAGAATCACCCCTGTGTACAATAATCACATTTCGTTGCTCTGCAGCCTGAAATGAAAATGGACAGACAAAACTTTTGTTTCATTCAGCTGTATGTACAACTCATAACATCCAAGTGAAAGATTTAAATCCAAAAAAATAAAAAATAAATTACAAATTAAACAGAATCATTGAGTTGGAAAAAGAATCACCCCCCTCCTAAAAATGACTTGTAAACCCAACCAGGTGTAGTTTATCACCTTCTAAATAGGTCACTAAGCCAATTGACTTTTATCTGTGATCAGCTGTGGTCATTTTGATTAGCTCAGCATGAAACAAGCTTTTCCTGAAGCACTTCAGTCTTTGGTAGTGCAACTGAAGACAATAATTAACTATGGGTGGCGAGGCATTGTCAAAGGATCTACGGGATAAAGTTGTGGACAGGCACATGTCAGGAGATGGATACAAAACCATTTCAAAGGCTTTGTCAGTGCCTAAAAGCACAGTGAAGTCCGTTATTAAGAAGTGGAAGGTATTTGGTACAACACAGACCCTCCCTGGGTCAGGACATTGCCCAATCTGGATGAAACCAGGAGGAAACTGGTCAAAGAGGCTACCAGGAGGCCTAGAGCAACTCTGAAGCAGTTGCAGGAATTCATGACAAAGAGTGGTCATTGTGTGCATGTGACAACAATATCACAAATGTATCTGCAAATGTGGCTTGTATGGGAGGGTTGCAAGAAAAAAGCCACTCAAGAAAGGCCACATGCAGTCATGACTGAGCTTTGCCAAAACGCACCTTGAAGATTCTAAGGCCACATGGAAAAAGGTGTTGTGGAAAAATGTGTTATGGTCAGATGAGACTAAAATAGAATAGTATGGCCTCAACGCCAAGCGATATGTCTGGCAAAAATCCAATAGACCTCACCATCTAAATTACACCATTCCTACAGTAAAGCAAGGAGGTGGTAATATGTTATGGGGTTGTTCCTCTGCAGCAGGGACTGGAGCACTTGTCAGGATAGACAACCAGAAAGTTGTCAGTGGGAAGAAGATTTACCTTCCAACATGACAATGACCCAAAGCACACAGCAAAACTGACCACACAGTGGTTGAAGGAGGAAAAAGGTGAATGTCCTTGCATGGCCTAGTCAGAGCCCAGACTTAAACCCCATTGAGAATCAGTGGAATGACTTGAAGACAGCATTCCACAAACGGTCACCATTAAATTTAACTGAACTTGAGCACTTCTGCAAAGAAGTGGTCAAATTTTGTAACGTCTATGTGCAAAGTTAGTAGAGACATATCCCAACAGACTAAAGGCTGTAATTAAAGCAAAACAAAATACTGTAACAAGGGGGTGATCCTTTCTCCAACTCAGTTTGTTTATTTATTTGTTATTTTGACATGTTGGTGTTCTATGTTTCACTTTGTTGTAAATACAGCTGAATGAAACAAAAACAGTTTGTCTTCATATCAGGCTGCAAAGCAACAAAATGTGATTATTTTACAGGGGGGTGATTCTTTTCTGTACCCATTGTATTTGTGCAAACACCCAGGCTACCAGCAAAGCGTTCGTGGTCGGTTTGCATTGCAAGTGGTTCTCCAGCCACGTGTGACCTTTGTCATGTTAGTTTTGACCATGCCTCATCCCAGCCAACCAAATCACTTCCAGAGCATCACATGCTTCCTGCAGGATGTCACACTTGGTTGTCTTGTCACGCTGCTCACTTGGAAGACAACGTCAGCAGCACCAGTTGGAAGACAACGTCAGCAGCACCAGTTGGAAGACAACGTCAGCAGCACCAGTTGGAAGACAACGTCAGCAGCACCAGTTGGAAGACAACGTC
>JACXGM010006758.1:5869-32029 GCA_016801145.1 Umbra pygmaea | reverse complement strand
CACACACACACACACACACACACAAACAAACACACACACACACACACACACACACACAAACAAACACACACACACCCCTGTGAGAGATCCCTGGTTATCACAGCCCTGCAGATTGTTGTGAACTACTTATGAAAAACACACACATCTCAAGATGTGGCCAGTCTTGCCAACAACGAGCCCAGCGTTAAGAGCAGTCACTGTCCTTATTGTCGTTTTCGTGTTTTTTTTAGCATCTCTAAATTCCCAGCGTTGCTAAGGTGCTTTGGGAAGAGGATTAACTAATGTTGGCTGGCGCTGATGATGAGCTAGCCCTGCATATTTCCTACTAGCAAGAGAGGAACAAAGGAAAGCATGGAGGAAGAGAAAGAAATATAAAGGAGGACAGGAACAACAGCAGCTTGTGTAAACATGATGACTTGAGAACGGTACCGAGGAGGTGGAGAGGTACAGGGGCGAGATGAAGAGAGAGAGATACACCTGGAACATGAATCTAAACAATAGTCATCCTAAAGGAGGCAGCTTCCTCTTTCACTCTGGTGCTCAGGAGAAACAAATCTCTTTCTCACACCTCTGATCTACTTTGGTCTACCTCTCTGTCGTTCTTTTTCATGCTTTCCTTTCTATCTTTCTTGCGTTCGTTCTTCACATCCTCTCATCTTGTGTGTTTTTGTCTCTGTGTGTTTCAGATTCACTCCATCTCTATTCATTTCTCAGTTCAATAGACTTATTTTGACATGCAAAGTCAGGTTACCTACATTGTCAAAGTATACATAAAATCACAATATAGCATTTATACTTTTAACACCTGTTTAAATAGTGTGATGCTAATGTTGAAGTTATTGAAAAACCTAAAAGGACATCATGGAAACCTAAACTGCTGTCATTGTGTCATCTTTCCCTCAGATTGTGACAGAAGGCCAGATATTTGTCAAAAATATACATTTAGTTGTTTTTGTTTAACCTAATATAGGTGGTTAGAGGTTCTTTGTCAAATGCACTTTGCACTTTGAGCGGCATTCCTTGTATGAAAAGTGCTATATAAATAAAGGTTTATTATTATTATTAAATGAGAATTTACGTAAAGGAAAATATTTCAGATATTGGTATTTTTCCCAGTGTGAAATGCAGATCTTTCCACTGTGCTGACTTTGTATATTGTCAATTTCTTTAGCAATTTTCAATCAGCCACAGTAGTCAAGTAGTCATCACAGTGTAATGTGTGTTTAGAGCCAAATAGCATTGACGTTTTTTTGAAGATTTGCTTGCCTAATAGTTAACATAATTTTCTCGTTGTTGGGTTATAATCTGTTTGGGCCTGATTGTCTGAGTTGAGTTTGAAGTGAATTCTGAGGGTTACCTTAGAAGGTTATAAACTGTTATGGCAAATTTTTGGAAATTAGACATTTCCTAATTCTCCCTTGCTTGTATCTTTCTAGGCTTTTCCTGGGTTTAATTCCGAGCCTTTCATTCAAGACATTGTGATTAGTCAGGAAGTTTTATTCCAAACCTGAGAGAAATGGCCTACATTCAATGTTTGGTCGAATAATTTTAAGATGATAGACAATTGGAATTATCCAGAGCTATGTTTTATTATTACTTTGAAGATGCCACTTTACTGTGCCAGAGTTTGATGTAGCGGTCTAAGCTCCAGGCTCTAAAACACACATGCCCTACCGTCAACGGGGGTTTGAGCCCTGGCTCTGGGGCAGTCTGTGCCCTTCCTCTCTGTCTGCCCTTGCATGCCTGTCTGCCTAGCCTCTGCTTCCTACTGTCCTGTCCAAGAAAATAAACAAATCTTTAAAAAAAGGCCTACATTGCCTCAAGAATTGTCACCTTCACTAGCTGAATGTTCGTCCTGAATTCCTGCTAATAATGAGAATGATGAAATGTGGATCAATCATTTTTTTATCGGTTAAATTTTCTATGTTCCATGTTTTATGGATTTCTTTGGATTCTAAAAATTTGTAATCAAATCGCTTTTAGGTTGCAAACGATGAGTCAAAAGTATTGCTTGTTCCAACATTATACTCACGGCATTCATGCTGTTAAACTTTGTATTCTAGGTGGGTCAGGTATATAGCTATATAGTGTATGCTAAAACAAACCTTCAAGAATCGGTTTAGAACGAGGGTTAGGGATAGGATTATGTTTACTACTAAGGGGCAATGTGAAGGGTTAAAAACCTTGTGGTCAGTCAAAAGAATAGTATCTTTGGTTTGAGAAAGGCATATCAGTAACTCAAGGTTAAATAAAATAAAATCAGAACTTGGTACACCATTGTCATACCGACATACTCTGTAGCTCTCCGTAAGGGCATTCATTCTCTATTGATTTTCAACTAATCTATTGTTTTCCATTTTGGGGTTTATATTCTATCATGGATTTCAGGTTTGCATCAGAAATATTAACCCACCTGACTCACTGCCCTGTTCCACTTTTTTCTGTTTCAGTTCAACGACCCGTCTCGTTTTCTCTGTCTCTCGCTCCCTGTTTATTCCCAGGTGTCTGTTCCATCCCATAATCTATTGTTCCTGGTCTCTCACAACTTCAAACAGCGGTGGTGCTCTGGTCACATTGGCGGTGCCTGGAGCGGGGCACACTACGTCTCGGGTTCACGTTTCAATGTCCTTGGTGACACTCTTCCTCTGTCTTGCTTTTTCTTGTTTTCTCCTGTTTCCTTCTTTCCTTTTCTCTTTATGTCTCTCTCTTGTTTTGCTCTGTTTTTAATCAGAGCGCAGTGTGGCATCGGCGGAGTGCGGTGGAGCTCTGAATTTTGCCAATTATCACGCAGTTCAGCAGAAAGCACCGGAGAGAGATACTCTGATCCTGTCAATCCATGTGGAATTTTATGTGAATAAAAACCAATTACACGTGAAGTGATTCATAAGAATACGGTGAATCTTTGATTTTTATAACTTATTAGTCTGAGCAGAAGTGAAGCAGATGGTTCTTAATAACTTCATGACTCCTTTGCATATTTTATGCCCAGCGCTCAATTGAAAACAACTTTTTTTTCTTTTGCTTTCTCCGAGCTTTTGAAGTGTTGTATTTTTCCATTACTCTTTGTCATGTGACTGCGGTTTATTATTTCAATAATAACTTTATTATGCCCAATGGCCAATTTATTCCACAAAGCAGAATTGCAGGCTACTTACTGTAATTTCTACACCGGTTCCCAAACAAGAGTCTTTGTAGTTTGACCATGGAAAAATCCCCAGTGTTAGTTCTAAACGTACAAACTAAACTTACTGTAGAACTTAACGTAGAACAATAACTTTACAATGATACTGTCAAGTAGAAGCTTTTGAATAGAATGAATCTATTCTGTTGGATCGATTTGATTCAAATGTGTTAGGCTAACTGATTTACATTCTGTTGAATGAATGTACTTAATTTGAGTTGGGGCTACATATATTTATTCGATGGAAATCCTGCACACAACTTAATTATGTTCATCCAATGAATAATTTTTTTGAGTGCAGTACTAAGTGCACAAACTTGGTATATTTAATGTACTGCCCCGCCCCGTGGTAAACAAAACCTCAGGTGTTGCAAGTGCCATTCTCTAACAACAAAGCTACAGAGGACAAATCATAACTTATAATGTTATAGTATCACAGCCTAATAAACCCAGATCATGGTCACAGAGGTTGTGATGGTTGTCATGGTGATGTTCAGGTCCAGGACAGGACCTCCAGAGACTGAAAGACAGAGGGCCACACCAGTCTGTCTAAATCCGCTTCTGCAGCGTCTCATTTCAGGACTGATGTAACGCGACGCCTCCTGGTTCTGGAACACAAAGCACTTGACCGAAGGCCAATGCTGCCTCTCTACTCCTCCCTGCACCCCAGCCACAACCCCCCAACCCGCCTGTCTCTGGTTACACCCCCACCCTCACTGTTCCCCTTAAGAGGTGGGAGGCTGGGTAAAGTCTCAGGTGTGTGTCTGCTTGTCAGACAGGTGATACACTCTCAAATGTGTGTGTGTGAATATGTGTGGTTGTGTGTAGGTCTACTTCTGCATTTCAGTGTGTGTGGGCATACCTTTACTATATGCGCATGTGCTTGAAAAGGTGTGTTTTTGTGTGTGGGTGTGTGTGGGGGGGCTCTCTTGGCGGTGCTCTCTGATTGGGTAACAGGCGTGGCGACGGCTACCTTTCAGCCACTGATCCCCTCATGAGATCAGGTACTGATGCCTGCCTGCCTCTCGCTCTACAGCTGTCAGGGTCACTCCGACCCGCCCTGAGGGTTAGAGGGTTAATTACAGACTGCCCCCCCAACGCGATTTTGTGGGCAGGAGGAGGAGAGAAACATTTACCCTTGGTTCTGTGAGCGGAGCGTTTACAGGGATCCACTGTGGATTCTGTGAGTGAAGCAGGAAGATGAAGATATCTCTCACTTATGAGGCCAGGTGTTGTGCTCTATGTACTGATGAGGCCAGATGTTATGCATTATACGATGAGGCCAGATGTTGTGCTCTATGTACTGATGAGGCCAGATGTTGTGCTCTATTCACTGATGAGGCCAGATGTTATGCACTATACGATGAGGCCAGATGTTGTGCTCTATGTACTGATGAGGCCAGATGTTGTGCTCTATTCACTGATGAGGCCAGATGTTATGCACTATACGATGAGGCCAGATGTTGTGCTCTATGTACTTATGAGGCTAGATGTTGTTCTGTATGTACTGATGAGGCCAGATGTTATGCGCTATGTACTGATAAAGCCAGATGTTGTGCCTATGTACTGATAAGGTTAGATGTTGTACTTTATGCACTGATAGGGCAAGTTGATCTGCTCAGGGGCACCCCCAAGGGGTGGCCAGGGTGGGCAACAGCCACACATACACAATCGCTGGCCCCCACAGTTTTATTTTACTCATGTCTCTTTTACAGCTGAGCCCTGTATTACAACAATAAAAACATATACAACATATAGAAATACAAAAGATAAACATTAAGAAAAAAAACAGAACAATAAAAAGATAATTATCAGAGATTTTAACTGTCTGCAAGAGACACATATTAATACTGTATAGTTGTCTTTTTAAGAAAAGCAAAACTAGCCTATTTGAGGAACAATGAACACATGTACATTACATACAGATACATAACACATTGAAGGAACTCAAAATGTTAACTTTACCAGTATTGGTCTAACTATGCACATCAGAAAATTAATAGCATTAACTGTAAAATGAGAAAACAATGTATATCAGTGTGCAATTCCTTAATTCTCATATTAACGATTTTTCAACTAGCCTATATAGGTGCAATTAAGTTGGTGTAGCAGGAAAAATGCAGACACCTTCGAAGGTATGGAGAGAAATGAAAGAGTTTTAATCTGATTAAACACTCAATAAAATCAAAAGGGCTTCGGTGAGCAAAAACTCGTAGGCCTAATCCACACTTACAGACTTTGAAGTGCATTCTCGCTAAGTCTTGAGAGGCTGTCCCACTGTCAAATCGCTACGTTTGTGAGGGCTCTCCCGCAGACATTTTGAGCAATTTATGCACCCGTTTCGGAAGTCCACATTTTCGCTTACTTTGCCTGAGGGAATTGCCCAGAGTTCATAGCAATGTGAAACATGGGGGTTACCAGGGAAGCAAGAGAAAAATCACGGCAAACCCGCATTATATATATATACACCATAAGAGAATAAGTACGGTAAACAAACAAGCATGGAAGGAGCAACCCCGACGTTAGCACAGAACACATGAAATCAGGGGAACGCAATAATCTTATTATACACCTAGCTTATTCAACTTTTTATTTTGTAGTTTTTGATTAATGACGCTGTTCAGAGCAAATATTATATATTGATTATTGACAAATATAGATGATTATTGACAATAATACTCTTTATGGCAAAAGCCAGCAAGACATATGAATCAGACAGTCGGATTTATTATAAGTGGGTCTCTGTAAGGGGAATTACAGTAGTGGGTCTCTGAAAGGGGATTTACAGTAGTGGGTCTCTGAAAGGGTAATTACAGTAGCGGGTCTCTGAAAGGGGAATTACAGTAGTGGGTCTCTGTAAGGGGATTTACAGTAGTGGGTCTCTGAAAGGGGAATTACAGTAGTGGGTCTCTGAAAGGGGAATTACAGTTGTAGTAAAGGGGTAAAAGGATACAATTAATGTGCACTTATGAAGTTAGAGCATTAATGATTCATATATTTCCTTTTCTTCCCAGTTGCAATAGTCTGGGTTGAGAACATAGAAATGCTTAATAAATGCGTACAGAGGATTGATAGAATAGACGTGGTTGATATTTCCTGTCTAATTATCTGACCTCATAATGATCATTGATCCGTGTGTGTAAACAGCTACGGAAGAAATACTACAGCGACCCGGGAAAACTTAATCGCTACCCGCGATACTCAGAAAAACAGTGCGTAGGCTACCTAGCTTGAACTGAGTGCGTGATAAAGGCTGAAACATAGAGCAGGCCGCAACAAGATAGCTTGTGTTCCCATTAATGACTCCACCGGAGATGTTCTGGGAAATTATTTAGAACATCAGACGGACAGAACTTAGTAAAGAATAATAATATTTAATTCCAGTTAAAAAGCATCGAAGTACAACACTTAACCGGACACAGAATTATACAATAATACCAAGAATTTCCTGTCGTCTAACACTTCTAAATATGATCTACGATCTAAGCATGTCTTATACGGTTCAGTCTATTACAACATTTATTCAACACATTTGCTATAGCACGCACTTACGTGGGCCAGGAGAAATCGTTAAAGAAATCTCTTCAGTTTAACCTTAAACCAAGACTTATATTTCCCCTTGAGAGGGGACGCCCACAACTCCCGCTGCATACGAAATACATATCAGTTCACTGGCTGGAATTGGTGAACAAAAGAGTACGTTAACAATTAGATTATACGTCGCCTTGGCGCCTCGGCGCATCAGGGCTGTAACAAAGGACTGGGTTATAACATTTGAATATCTTCCAGAGGGGGAGCTAGCATTTGTCTTCTCCTAGAAACCCCGTGGAGACAACATAAGACCTGTACAACTTTTTACAAGTAATAGTACCAAACTCCCTTTATGGGTGGATCAAAACCAAAATCACATATGAACAGGCTTAAATGTGTGACATACATTGAGGTTTGTCCCCTTCCCATGAATCTTAATTCATCGCAGGAAATCCTTTGTTAGATGAGGAGTGATGGGAAGCCAGCTGTTGAAGGAGTCATTATTTGGTCCTATAAACATTAATTTCCCACTACAGAGTAGACCAACATTCCTAGCTGCAGAATTAAGATTAAATATCCTACTTCCCTATGCAAACAGTTGTTTGAATCAGACTTACAAGTTGCCTGCTATTATTGTTCTGGCCTATTAATATTTTCTTTAAATTGTTGAGGCATATAGCCTACAATTGTTTTCCTATGGATATCTTGAATTTTCCCTCCCGCTGTCATTTAATATTGTGCAAGTCATCTTCCGATATGTGGAAACATATTAATGGTTTACACCTATATAGAAGTCTGCCCATATTCATAACGTTTTGTTCCCAGACAACATTGCAGATTGTGGCATTTGATGAATGTATTTAAATGTCTCCTCCACCGACCACTGTTTTGCTTTTGAATCCATCTTTCTTCAATCCTTGAACGTTCTTTGTTCTATCTTTCAGCCCCTGACGTAACCGCAAAGTGGAAAAACAATGGTTCTAGACCAGCAACGAGTCGGTGCCACTCTGGAACCAGTTTTCCTGGCCGAGAGCTGGTTCTTTGACTGTCGAAAAGCAAAGAACTGGTGTTAAAATAGGCACTGGTACCAAACTTTTCCAATTCTTTCTTTGGTGGGAAAGGGGTATGTGAGGGTTCAGGGCTTAGGATTTAGGGGGGACATTGGGATTGGGCCGTAGAATACTCAAACAGCAATGAACACAATGCACATCACATAAAGACTATGACCCATTTTCGAGTCAAAGTCAAAGTCAAAGTTGTTTATTTATCATATGCATTGAATAACATACATCATCCTATGCAGAGATATTCTTTTTGACATGACACGGCGATTCTATGCAGTGGGCTTAAAAACAAGAATTACAACAATATAAGAATTTTAAAATAATAATGACAATATTAATAGTAATACTAAACGCTATGTACTAAGCAGTGGTCTGGAAATGTACAACAGTAGAAGTAGTAAATATTATAGATTGGCATGGAAAAATTGCTTTTAAAGGTGCATTTGAATTCTGCTACATCAGATGTAGACAGCATAAAGTGACCGTTTGAGCACAGCTCAGGACGAGACACAATAGTGTAAGCCAATGGGCTGGTTTCTGAAGGCGTCTTGAATGACATACCCACAAACGTGTGATTGTGGTCTTAAGACATGAAAATATGAATACAAAGAGTATGGAAATTACTTAGTCTCGTCCCAAGCGATCTTGAAAATGTTGCTGAAATCTATCGGACTGTAGACGTGGCCTAAGTTAGGACATAATGTGGAGAGTCATGCCTCAGTGGGGCAGAACTGTCACGATGAGACGTTCATGTTGTTGTTAGATTGATGGACACCAGATTGCAAAGAGGCGTGTTCTAGATGTTTATTTGAACACCAAACTTTTGATGGCCCTAACATAGAATCAGAATACTGAACTGACAAGGGTGCACAGGAACTGCACAACAGATATACAGTCGTATGCAAAGGTTTAAGCACCCTTGGCAATTTCCAAAATAATCATTTATAAATAATTGGGTGTTTGGATCAGCAATTTCATTTTGATCTATCAAATAACTGAAGGACACAGTAATATTTTGGTAGTGAAATGAGGTTCATTGGATTAACAAATAATGTGCAATATGCATCAAAACGAAATTAGACAGGTGCATAAATTTTGTCATTTTGTTGATTTGAATACCTGTAATTACCTAGCACTGATTAATTGGAACACACAATTGGTTTGGTGGGCTCATTAAGCCTTGAAATTCATAGACAGGTGCATCCAATGATGAGAAAAGGTATTTAAAGTGGCCAATTGCAAGTTGTTGTTCTGTTTGCAACGTGATCTCTCAGAAATCCGTGATACTACCACCGGCACTTAACTTCAAAGTCCGTGGCAATTTCACGGAATGTCCGGAAATTCTGTGAAACTGCCACGGATTTAGAATTTAAGGATCCGTGGCAGTTTCACGGAATCGCATGATGACGTAGCAGGCTGGTAGGTTGGGGATGGTGGGTGGGCGTAAAAACATGTGACTAACATACCAAAGATTGCGAGTTCAAATCCAGGCGGACACTTTGCATTTATTCTGTTTTCTATTCCAACGCGATGCAGACCTGTTGCAAATATGTTTTTTTTATCATTGTTTACTCACTAACTACAAGTTACATCGAGTTAACAGCAAGGTTTATGAGTGGTTAAGGTTAGGTCAGGGGTTTGGGAAAGGCTTAAATTGAATTAACATCAAGGTTTCTGCGTCGTTAAGGTTAGGTTAGGGGTTTGGTAATGGCTTACATCGAGTTGACAGCAAGGTCTCACTGTGCGCCAATCGCAGACTTTTCCGTGAAACTGCCACAGATTTTGGTCCGTGTTCAGTTCACAGAATTTTCACCCATTCCGTGAAACTGCCACAGATTCTGATGTTTAGATTCCATGGCAGTTTCACAGATTTCTGAGAGATCTGGCTGTCTGTTTGACTCTCTTCTGAAAAGTGGCAACATAGGGGCCTTAAAATAACTCTCAAATGACCTGAATACAAAGATTGTTCAACATCATGGTTTAGGGGAAGGCTAAAAAAAGCTATCGCAGAGATTTAAGCTGTCAGTGTCCACTGTGAGGAACATAGTGAGGAAATGGAAGACCACAGGCACAGTTCTTGTTAAGGCCAGAAGTGTCAGGCCAAGTAAAATATTGGAGAGGCAAAGGCGAGAATTGTCAAAAACAGCCCACAGACCACCTCCAAAGACCTACAACATCATCTTGCTGTAGATGGTGTCACTGCGCATCATTCAACAATTCAGCACACTTTGCACAAGGTGTACGGGAGAGTGATGCGGAAGAAGCCTTTTCTGCACACACGCCACAAACAGAGTCGCTTTGAGGTATGCAAACGCACATTTGGACAAGCCAGATTCATTTTGGAAGAAGGTGCTGTGGACTGATGACAGAAAGATGGAGTTATTTGGTCATAACAAGGGGTGCTATGCATGATGGTAAAATAACACAGCATTCAAAGACAAACACTTGCTACCCACAGTAAAATTTGGTGGAAGTTCAATCATGCTGTGGGGCTGTGTGGCCAATGCCGGTACAGGGAATCTTGTTAAACCTGAGTGTCGCATGGATTCCACTCAATATCAGCAGATACTTGAGAATAATGTAGAGGAATCAGTCACAAAGTTGAAGTTACACCGGGGCTGGATATTTCAACAAGAAAACGACCCAAAACACTGCTCAAAATCTACTCTGGCATTTATGCAGTAGTACAGTGTTCTGGAATGGCCATAACATGAATATATATGGGGTGATTTGAAGCGGGCTGTCCATGCTTGGCAACCATCATACCTAACTGAACTGGAGATGTTTGGCAAGGAGGAATGGTCCAAAATACCTTCATTCAGAATCCAGACATTCATTACTGGTTCAACCGTAGACAATATCCTACTTACGACTCTTAGTGGAAAAGGCACAATAGTAGAATATGAACAAAGTCCATTAGATCCAAAACCGAACAGGGTTACAAACATTCACAGACCAACATTGATACATAAGTTTACACTCACAACAGAGTAGAAGTAAATGTATAACAAAATCAAACCCCGCCCATAAGAGATAACCAACGTCAGTACGTCATACCTGAAATAACACATTAAACATATAAATTAGTCCAAACATAATGAACAGTTTATGACATCTCTACCCTGGGACGTCATTACAAGGTCAAGGTGAAAAAGTATCTAAAGTTGATTGGAGAGATAGATAAGTGAAGGGAAGCAAGAAGAATAATCAATGTGGGGAGAACAAGTATTTGATACAGTGCCGACTTTGTAGGTTTTCCTACTTACAAAGTCTGTAATTTTTATCATAGGTACAGTTCAACTGTGAGAGACGGATTCTAAAACAAAAATCCAGAAAATCACATTTTATGATTTTTAAATAATGAATTTGCGTGTTATTAAATGACATAAGTATTTGATACATCAGAAAAGCAGAACTCAATATTTGGTACAGAAATCTTTGTTTGCAATTACAGAGATCATACATTTCCTGTAGTTCTTGACCAGGTTTGCACACAATGCAGCAGGGATTTTGGCCCACTCCTTCATACAGACTTTCTCCAGATCCTTCAGGTTTCGGGGCTGTCGCTGGGCAATACGGACTTTCAGCTCCCTCCAAAGATTTTCTATTGGGTTCAGGTCTGGAGACTGGCTAGGCCACTCCAGGACCTTGAGATGCTTCTTATGGAGCTACTCCTTAGTTGCCCTGGCTGTGTGTTTCGGGTCGTTGTCATGCTTTAAGACAAAGCCACTCCTTAGTTGCCCTGGCTGTGTGTTTCGGGACGTTGTCATGCTGGAAGACCCAGCCACGACCCGTGTTCAATGCTCTTACTGAGGGAAGGAGGTTGTTGGCCAAGATCTCGCGATACATTGCCCCATCCATCCTCCCCTCAATACCGTGCAGTCGTCCTGTCCATTTTGCAGAAAAGCATCCCCAAAGAATGATGTTTCCACCTCCATGCTTCACAGTTGGGATGGTGTTCTTGGGGTTGTACTCATCCTTCTTCTTCAAGTGGATTTTTTGACCATAAAGCTCTAGTTTTGTCTCATCAGACCACATAACCTTCTTTCATTCCTCCTCTGGATCATCCAGATGGTCATTGGCAAACTTCAGATGGGCCTGGACATGCGCTGGCTTGAGCAGGGGGACCTTGCGTGCGCTGCAGGAATTAAATCCATGACGGCATAGTGTGTTACTAATAGGGGTGTCACAATACCAAAAATTCAGTAGTCGGTGGCAATACCAGTAAAATAACACAATTCTCAATGCCGATTTCGATACCACGGTAAAAAAAGGATTTTCTAAGAATCCATGTAATTGAACTTGAAACATGAACTTCTTTACAGTAGCTAACATAAATCACTAGATTCGAACTAAGTTTGAACCACCAGATTTAAAAAACCTGAATAAGGTATCTAATTTGTGTTATTAAAATTTAATCCACTGAAAAAAACAATATTGTGTCCAAGAAACACATGAAAAAATTTAAAATAAAGCCCAAATTTGAAAATAAACCAAAAAAACAGAGGCCCTACCTATATACTGCAACAGCATAATAGAATTCCTGAAGTTCAATTATGGCTTTTGGTTTTGGTGTGCCACCCTAAGATTTTCAGTGGCCCCATCTGGCCACCCCTAAAAAAAGTATCTGGGAGCACCACTGGTTGTGCTCTGTTTTTCTCTGAGCTTTTTGTCACTCTGCCTCTCTTTCTCTATTTTTCAAAGTCAAATGCCCATTTTTGGAATGGGAACAAAATGGAAAAAACTTGGAATTAAAATGACAACAAAACTCTTCTGTGGTTATGAACTGTTCCCTTGGTCACCTGGTATCTCACTGTGTTTCTGATCTGTTACCTTGGTCATCTGGTCCCTACACTTAAACCAATACATTGTCATCCTGAATGCTAGCATACCTGCTGTCCCTACTCTGAAGACATTGTGATACCTTATGCTAGGATACCTGCCGTCCCTACTCTGAAGACATTGTGATACGTAATGCTAGCATACCTGCTGTCCCTACTCTGAAGACATTGTGATACGTAATGCTAGCATACCTGCTGTCCCTACTCTGAAGACATTGTGATACTTAATGCTAGCATACCTGCTGTCCCTACTCTGAAGACATTGTGATACGTAATGCTAGCATACCTGCTGTCCCTACTCTGAAGACATTGTGATACGTAATGCTAGCATACCTGCTGTCCCTACTCTGAAGACATTGTGATACGTAATGCTAGCATACCTGCTGTCCATACTCGTAAACCAAGACATCGTGCCCTGCCATTGGTATTAGTTTTCGGATGTGCTTCTAACCCTTGTACATATTGTTTCAAGTTGAACATTGATATTTTCTCTAATCTGACTCTAGTTATTGTGTTTAGCAGCAAGTTGAACTCCTGTTGAACTACTGGTGGTCTGGGACATGGTGAAATTTATTTGTTCCACCCCTGCGTTTCCATCTTTCTCTATTCTGTGAGGCTGCATCATCCAGGGTTGGTTTCTGTTGGCACACTGTTTGTTTGGCTCCCAGAGAAACACTGTGACTTATTGTGAACGCAAAGCAACTATCTCACAGTGCCAGCTCCCTGTCATCAGATAGACACACACACAAACACGCACATGCACAGACACATCCTAGTGAAGCTTATTTATAGAAATACTGACAACTGTGGTAACTACAAACTCCTTGTGTGTTGTTCTGTGTGCTTCTTTGTTGGTGTGTTTTTGTTTGTATGTGTGTGCGTTATTGTGTGTGTGTGTGTCTCAGAGAGGGAACGATTGTGCGAGAGGAGAGAAAAAGACAGAAAGAGCGTGCTGAAGGGGAGAAAATGTAAAAAGAAAGGAAAAAAGATTGTGGGAGGAAGGAGGGAGAGAGACACTACATATATTACAGACCCACAGAGAATTTCAAATGAAATCTAATCTGTTAAGCAAAATACCTCAATGAGCAATTACAGCTGCAGCAAGTACACTGTGGAAATTAAACTGTAAATATTAAATTCTATAGCATTTGAAAGGCCTCTAACCAGTTGTAGTGATGCAGATAGCTCAGTAGTTAGGGAGTCAGACTTGTAGTTGTGCCAAATGTCGTTGTGTCCTTGAGCAAGGCACTTTACCTTAACTTGCTCCAGGGGAAACGTACTTACTGTACATCACTCCAGATAACCGTGTTAAATGACTGTAAAAATTACACAAAGTATATAGTTTTGCTGAAAGATCAGCTAATTTGACACAGAAAAATAAACAACTAAATGACAGTTCTAAGTAACCCAGTTGATCTGGCTGTAACACATTTGATATGTTGACTAACACAGGTAAAGGACAGCAGGCTGTAGTAGCAGAGGTTGTTGTGAAAGAAGACCTGTCTTGAGCATGACCGTGTGCTCCTATCACCTCCTCATCTCACTGTCTCTCAGCTGTTCTTCCAACCGTGTCACCGCGTCACATGTCACAGCAGTGAGCCGAAAGGGGCGTGGTCAAGAGTGACAGAAAGGGAAGAAGCAAGCATGTGACGGTGGCTGGAAGACAGCTGGAGACGCTGAAGAGTAAGATTCTCTAGATAACAGCGTCTGCGTTTGCCTGAAATGTGAAAACATATACGAAAACTATGGTGCCTCCCTCTCTCATCTATCAGTAATGCTGTTTTAGTACAGGAAAACAAACTGCAAGAAGTTTTGTTCTGATCTGTTCCCTTGGTCATCTGTAAGGCTTCCGAAATTCGGGTTAAACCAATAACACCCCAAAACCAAATAAATTACATCGGTTTTATTTAAAAAACAGAAAAATAAATAATTTGTTCAGGCATGGTAACGACATAATCACAACCGTTTTGATGATTTGTATTATTTTACAGTAGTAAATTATCAAAATTTAATGACATAGGTCCTCAAGATTATATCTTAACACATCCCTAACAGAATAATTATGTTTCTAATACAGTAGGTAGGGCTGGCTACAATGAAACGTGCATCCTTCCACTTCGGACCAGTTGTGTAGAACAAGTAACGTTAGCTAGCTGGTTAGGTAGTTGGCTGAAAGTTGCAGTGAAGCGGGAAAAATAGGAATGCCAAAGCATGCCAAAACACCTGTTAGTGGTGAGTGAATGTTCCATCAAGGTTTGATTATTTTATCAGAACTGTTATTTACGCTTTGCTTAAAATTCCAGATATTTTAGTTTGCTGCACTAATACAATCAAACGACATTTAAACCTGCAATATGTAACTTTTTTTTAAACTACAAATAAATACAAAAATTATGTTTTAGGACTAGTAAACTTTAGGAACTGTAGCATATTGGATCCAGTGGTTGAAAACATTACCTTAAATAATACAAAATATAAAAAATAGTAGAGTAGCACAATCAACATTTGTAACTAGCAATGAATGCATATTAAAGACAAAATAATAATCTGTATTTTCAGAAATTGGTTAAATTGTCCCTGTATTGTTCCTGTGTTCAGTAAAAACCTTAATATAAAAGACTATTTTAAAACTTCTGGCCGACTGGACAAATTAATGGAAAGTTACATATTGCAGCTTTAAGATTTAACTTATATACGCATCACTATGTCTGGGGAAAACCGCTACTGATGGGCAGGCAAATAAAAAGACGATTAGTCATGGAAACCAGGCAATGTTAATCTGTGATGAGTAGTGTGAAAATAAGTGGCTAGAACAGATAATGTACACTACAATATTAGGCTAATAATAGCTGAAACAAATCACTAGTTTTATTAAAGTTTGAACCAGCGGTATGAATTTGATTGAGGTATCTAATTTGTGTTACTAAAAATGAATGCACCAAAAAAAACTATTTTAATGTATCCAAGCAGGTACAAAAATGTATCCAAACACATTCAAAAATCTATCCAAGCACATACAAAAATTTATCCAAACAGATACAAAAATGTATCCAAACACATTCAAAAATCTATCCAAGCACATACAAAAATTTATCCAAACACATCAAAAAAATTTATTAAGACCGAAAACCAGAACCCCGAGTCATCTGGTAGCTGACTGTGTTTCTGATGTTACCTTGGTCACGTCTCTGGTTGTTCTTCTTTCAGCTCTAACTGGTCACACACACACACTCACAAACACACATACACATGCACACAGCTCAGTTCCCCGACCCTGGCCATCTGATGGACAGGCCTGATAAAGTCATATCACACATGGCGAGGAAGAGGAGCTGAAACTGTAAACCACATTAATTAGCTGACTGGATAGTGGGAGAGATATAGAGATTGATGAAGATGGACAATGAAAGACAGCGATAAGAGGTCGAAGAAGAGAGATAATCAAATGGATGGAGGGTTTAGTGACTGTAGATTATCTATTCAATGGAGGGGTTAGTGAAAGTTTAAGGAGCTCTAAAATACTTATGAAAGCCACAAACATCCACACACACAAACTTTCAAACACAGACACATACACGCTCACAGTTGACACCTTCCTCACCACACTCACCTGTCCAGGCTCAGCTCTGTTCGGTGAGGGGTAGGTGGTGGTGGGGGGTTAGGGGGGACAGTAAGCCTAGCCGGTGGAGGGGGGTTGGAGAGACAAGGGGGGATTGTTTTCAGGCTCCTAGGGGCATCAGTATAGGTGTGGCCCCCATCATCAACAGTCTCAGATAACCACTCTGAAGGCAACATTATCACCTAACTATTTCTGTGTGTGTGTGTGTGTATGTACAGTGAGGGATAAAAATATTTGAGCCTCTGCTGATTTTGTACATTTGCCCACTGACAAAGAATTGATCATATCTATGTCCATGTCTCCAATATCTGTGTCCGATGTCTTCAAGTCATCAAGGTTTTGAGGCTGACGTTTGGCAACTCAAACCTTCAGCTCCCTCCACAGATTTTCTATGGGATTAAGGTCTGGAGACAGGCTAGGCCACTTTAGGACCTTAAAGTGCTTCTTCATGAGCCACTCATTTGTTGCCTTGGCTGTGTGTTTTTGGTCATTGTCATGCTGGAATACCCATCCACGACCCATGTTCAATGCCCTGGATGAGGGAAGGAGGTTCTCACCCAAGATTTGATGGTACATGGCCACGTCCATCGTCCCTTTGAAGTTGTCCTGTCCCCTTAGCAGAATAAAACCCCCAAAGCAGGATGTTTCCACCTCCATGTTTGATGATGGGGATGGTTTTCTTAAGGGTCAAAGGCAGCTTTCCTCCCCCTCCAAACACGGCGAGTTGAGATGATGCCAAAGAGCTCGATTTTGGTCTCATCTGACCACAACACTTTCACCCAGTTCTCCTCTGTATCTTCCAGATGTTCATTGGCAAACTTCAGACAGGCCTGTACATGTGCTTTCTTGAGCAGGGGGACCTTGCGGGCGCTGCAGGATTTCAGTCCTTCACGGTGTAGTGTGTTACCAATTGTTTTCTTGGTGACTATGGTTCCAGCTGCCTTGAGATTACTGACAAGATCCCCCCCATGTAGTTCTGGGCTGATCCCTCACCGTTCTCGTGATATTTGCAACTCCACGAGTTGCTTGGAGCTCCAGACCGAGACAGTTATTTTGTGTTTCTTCCATTTGCGAATAATCGCAGCAACTGTTGTCACCTTCCCACCAAGCTGCTTGGCGATGGTCTTGTAGCCCATTCCAGCCATGTGTAGGTCTACTATCTTGTCCCTGACTTCCTGTGACAGCTCTTTGGTCTTGGCCATGGTGGAGAGAATCTGATTGATTGCTTCCTTCTGTGGATAGGTGTCTTTTATACAGGTAACAAGCTGACATTAGGCAAGCTGACAAACTCAGCTAGTTACCTTTATAAGAGGTTTTGCTCATTTAAAGAGAATCAAATACCTATTTCACTCATTGTAATGCAAATCAATTAATAATTGGATTGAAATTTTCTTTTTCCTTTTGTTGCTGTTATTCTGTCCCTCACTGTTCAAATAAACATACCAATAAAATTATAGACAGATCATCTTTGTCAGTGGGCAAACGTACAAAATCATCAGGGGATCAAATATTTTTTTTCCTCACTGAATGTGTGTATGTATGTCTACATGTATGTACAGTGCACTCTACAATAATTGGCACCCCTAATAAAATTAGCAAAAAAGGGTTAGTAAAAATCATAGACTGTAAAAAATATGGACATAGTAGCAGTAAAGTCCCCCATTGGTCTCTGAAAAGACCTGACGAAGAGGTCTTTTCTTTTATCTGATATATTCATAGCCCTGCACCCGATTTAGGATGTGCATTTGATTTAACACTATCAAGTGACTGTCTCATTAACACAGGTAAGATTGTTGACGAGGACAAGGCTGAAGATCACTTTGTCATGCTGATTGAGTTAGAATAACAGACTGGAAGCTTTAAAAGGAGGGTGGTGCTTGGAATAATTTATCCTCCTCTGTCAACCATGGTTACCTGCAAGGAAACACGTGCCGTCATCATTGCTTTGCACAAAAACGGCTTCACAGGCAAGGACATCGCTGCTAGTAAGATGGCGTCAGAGTGCCCAAGAAAGTCCAGCAAGCACCAGGACCGTCTCCTAAAGTTGATTCAGCTGTGGGATCGGGCCCCACCAATGCAGAGCGTGCTCAGGAATGGCAGCAGGCAAGTATTAGTACATCTGCACTCAATGTGAGGCAAAGACTTTTGGAGGAAGGCCTGTCAAGAAGGGCAGCAAAGAAGCCATTTCTCTCCAGGAAAAATATTAACTGATATTCAGCAAAAGATACAGGTATTGGACTGCTGAGGACTGGGGTAAAGTCATTATCTCTGATGAATCCCCTTTTCAGGAAAACACCTTGTCCAGAGAAGACAAGGTGAGCGCTACCAACAGTCCTGTGTAAAGCATCCTGAGACCATTCGTTTGTGGGGTTGCTTCTCAGCGAAGGGAGTGTGCTCACTCAAAATGTTGCCTAAGAACACAGCCATGAATAAAGAATACTACCAACACATCCTCTTACAGTAACTTCTCCCAACCATCCAACAACAGTTTGGTGACGACCAATTCCTTTTCCAGCATGATATAGCACCTTACCATAAGGCAAAAGTGATAATTAAGTGGCTCAGGGAACAAAACATCGACATTTTGGGTGCATGGCCAGGAAACTCCCCAGACCTTAATCCCATTGAGAACTTTTGGTCAATCCTTAAGATGCGGGTGGACAAACAAAAACACAACTTCTGCCAAACTCCAAGCATTGATCATGCAACAATAGACTGCCATCAGTCAGGATGTGGCCCAGAAGTTAATTGACAGCATGCCAGGGCGGATTGCAGAGGTCTTGAATAAGAAGGGTCAACACTGCAAATATTGACTCTGCATAAATCTAATGTTATTGTCAATTAAAGCCTTTGACACTTATGGAGTACTTGTAATTATACTTCAGTACAACGTAGTAACTATTGACAAAAAGATCTAAGAACACTGAATCAGCAAATGTTTACAGTGTTTGTATGTATCTATGTAAGTATGTATGTATGGGTGTGTGTATGTACAGTACTGTATGTCTGTCTCTGTCTGACAGGTAGGCAGACAGGCTGTATTTGTTAACTTCTATTCCACACCCAAGTCCAAATCACCAAATTATTAAGCACAAATATGCTGACTACATAAACCCTTCAGAGGTTTAGAACAAACACATGTATCTGAGATATCCTTTATTTGTCGCTGTAGAGACAGTGCGATTGACACCGCAGCGGAGATCCGTGGATGGACACTGTAATTACCACATCTCCGTGGTAACCTATCCAAAGACACTATGTAGCCGTGGTAACCGAAAGACCTCTAATCCCATAATAATTCCTCCGTCAACACAGGAGTAAACTCCTGTTTCTCCGTATCTCTCTCTCCCACCCTCCCTCTCACTCAGTCTCTTTCTTCCTCTCCCTTTCTCTCTATTTTTCAACTTTCTCTCACACACAAACAGACAAATAATGTAAACACATGTGGAACACAATTCCCCTAGCATGACACCGACCGCTGAATAACTAAATCGTATAAAGAAAACTTCAATAAATGGTTACTTAAAGGAACAGTGATGGATCAACCATGGCATGAATTGGGGTTACGGTAATCATGCTTCCAGATCCTTCTATTAAAATGTAACTTCATTAGCTAGTATGAACATTTTGAGAAAGCTACAGCACAGTAGGCTTCATCTACCAACCAATCATTGCTAACATATTTCCACATGTGTGAGGTAAACTTGGTCCATGAGTAGGTAGGCAGAAAATAAAACTACTTACAATGGTTCAGGTTGATTGTAACATAGTTCAGAATCAGAAAACCCATTCTTTGCTAGTACCACAGAAAAATAATGGATAGAAAGGACATTGAACGGGTTTGGCCTGGTCAGTTGATCAGTACACAACTAAATGGCGATTGTTGTTAGTTGTCACGGTGACAACACGCAAATGCGGAAGTAGGTCGCTAGATCTTTGCAATGGAATGGTACACATAAAAATGGCTGCCGCTCTGACCATTCTGCTACATTGATTTGAATTGAAATGTCCTTTCTATCCATTCCATTTCTATGGCTAGTACATTACACATGCAAAGAATTGTATTTGGAGTAACGGTGCTGCACGTCTTTTTGACATCCTTCACCAGAAATGCCACAAGTTAGTGTAATAGATTACTTTTCTGGGTTGGGCTGAGTTCACAACTTTTGGGAAGTTTCTCAGTAAGACCCTATTGACCAGGTAAAAGAAGTTCATAACTTACCAGTGATCTATGAAGAGCTAAAACATGACTACACTGTAAAAACAGGTTGTAATTCGAGGGGAAATGTTTACAGTGTTTTACCTTCAAGTGGAACAATAGGAAACATTCTAAAATCATAGATCTTCTTTTTCCTGGTCATTAGGGTCATATTGAGGAACTTCCCATAACTTGTGAACTCAGCTCATCCCAGAAAAGTAATTTATTACACTAACTTGTGGCATCTCTGTCCTTCGCTCAGTGTGAGCAAACAAAGTACAATGTTCGTTAAGCACTCAACTTTCTAATTCCTCTTTCCTGCAATTGTATTTTGAAACATTGAGAAAGACAGCTGACTGCTGCTTACTGACAGCTGCATCGTTCGTGCCTACTGCCCAGGTGCAAGTTTTCAACTGATAAGTTCATCATGTCATGAAATATCCTGCACAGCATTTAAAAATAAATAAGCTATTGATCCACTTTTGCAATGCTTTTGTAACACTTGAAAAGTGATACTGATGTTCAAGCATGAATACGTATTTTTCGGACACACTCACCACTCAGTCATACGGTATCCCTAACTTTACTTCTATAATTGTATGTATATACACCAGCCATAACATTATGACCACCTGTCTAATAATGTGTAGGTCCCCCTTAGCCTGTCTGTTGGATTGGACCACACGGCCAGCCTTTGCTCCCCAGGTGCATCAATGTCCCTTGGCTGCCCATGACCCTGTTTCCCTGCTTCTTCATTTTGTCCTCAAAGTTGATGTGTTAGAAGCAGGATAAATGAGCAAATGTAAGGATTAGAGCGACTTTGACAAGGGCCGAAATGTGATGGCTAGACGACTGGGTCAGACCATCTCCAAAACTGCAGCTCTTGTGGGGTGTTCCCGGTCTGCAGTGGTCAGTACCTATCAAAAGTGATCCAAGGAAGGAAAAGCAATGAACCGGCGACAGGGTTTTGTTTGGAGTGTGTTGCAGTCATCAACATTTGAAATTTGTATATTTTTTCAAAATAAATTTACGTCACAAATTAAAACATCACATAATATGTTAATAATGTTTTTTTTCAATAAAGTGCACAGTGAATCAAATTTTATAGTTTTTATTCCCCTTACGGATTTTTGGCAGATCCTTGATAGGGAAAATGTGATTTCATCACAGGGGTCAGCGTTAGTAAAAAACAACATTCTGCATTATGTTAGAATTTGACTTACTTTAAGGTTGATGAATTTCCAGTTAGTTTTCGGGTTAGACATTAGGGTTTAATTTTATGCATAAAAGTTACATTTTAAAATTTTGGGTTAGTGTAATGTTTGGATTTAGGGGTAGGGAAAAGCAAACATTGAATTCTTGGTCTAGGTTAGGTCCAATGATAGAAACAAAATGTGTGTATGTTTGTGTGTATATGTGTGCGTATGTCTGTGAATCAAGCATCTCAGTATCCTTGTCCTTGTCAGAGAAAGCTGTTCTTCAGCCTCATTAACAGGCCTGTGTATCCTTGGGCCCACACATGCCTGTCTTACACCTTTTGTTTTCATATGGGAATTATCAAACCCAGAGTTTCAACCTTCGCATTTGTTTAGATACCAGAGAGCCCCGTCTTCTATAAATCCATCAGAACAAAACTTCTACATTCAACATCAAAACACGTCCGTCTGTCTTTCTGATTGACGGTCCGTCTGTCTGGCTATTCATTTTATCTGTTGCACAACCTATTCAACCATGAGACAGAGTATGCTGAAGTCTTCATACAAAGGTAGGAAATCAGCAAGGAATATAATTATTTTCTCTTCATTCAAGTTCACCGACCTTCCCGGTAACTTGCACTCAGGTACACTATTTCAGAATAACGGGCAGAATATTCCGTTTTTTAAGTGCTCAGAAAAGGTTCCTTGCTGGAAAGTTAAAAAACATCAAGAAAGTGAAAATAACATGTTGAGGAGCTGGACAGTGGACAGAGATTCAGAGCCGGGGAAAAATATTTGTCCTCATTTGATTTTCTGAGCGCATAGTTTCGTCACTGACTGTATCTAAATCTTCAACAAGAATTTAAAATTAAGTGCCAGAGTTTGGTGCTGAGGTGTATACTCCTGAGATGGACCACATGTTCTCCCAGCAATGGGGGTTCAATCCATGGCTTGGTCAATGTCTGTGCCCTTCCTCTCTGTCTCCTTCTACATGCTTGTCTGCCTGGCCTCTACTTCTGTCATTAAAACAATAATAATAACAAAATAAATTGTTTCTCCCTGTTAAGCTTATGGAATGCCCCATCTTTTCTCTCTGTCCTGTTGAATCTTAGGATGATGACCAGGACGAACTGCATTCGGACTACAACGTAGAACTACCCGTCTTGATGACGACATTGTCCAAAGCCACTGTCACCGCCCACAGCCCGCCTGGCTGTCCTTGTTCCTTTACACCTGACTGTGCAGCCGATCTGGATCTGTCTTAAGAATGGACACAGGCCACATGATGATCTGATTGGATCATGCCCCAGGACTACTCACGGGACTTTAATGTGTACTGATAATTAACTTGGCCTTAATTAATAATGCATTGAACTTATATAGCGCTTTTCTTCCAAGGAACTCTAATCGCTTTTACACAGTGAAGTGGAAAGCCCACCTCATCCACCACCAATGTGTAGGACCCACTTGGGTGATTCACGGCAGCCATTTTGCACCAGAACGCTCACCACACATCAGCTATCAGGTGGAGAGGTGAGTAGTTGATGATGCCAATTAGGAAGGAGGGGGATTATTAGGTGCCCATGATTGAAGTGAGAAGCGTGGTTGGGAATTTGGCCATGACAGCAGGGTTAACACCCCTACTCTTACGATAAGTGCCATGGGATTTTTTATGACCACAGAGAGTTTAGGACACCCGTTTAACGTCCCATCCAAAAGACAGCACCCTACGCAGGGCAGATGTCCCCATTACTGCCCTGGAGCATTGGGAAAGATCTTCAGACCAGAGGGAAGAGTGCCCCCTACTGGCCCTCCAACACCACTTCCAGCAGCACTGGTCTCCCATCCAGGGACTAACCAGGCCAAACCCTGCTTAGCTTTAGAAGCAAACCAGCAGTGGAATACAGGGCTCTATGCTGCTGGACATATACTGTTAAATGTTACACCCGGCACAGCCAGAAGAATGGCCACCCCACTGAGTCTGTATCCTCTCTATGTTTCTTACTGGATTGCAAATTGCTGAAGGCTTTTCCTAGCCACTGTGCTTCAATTTTGGATTGTTGCTTGCCCTTTGTGGTTCTAGGCCAGGTATCTGTAAAAGCCCTTTGTGACAACTGCTGATGTAAATAAGAAATTGATTGATTGATTGATATATAAAATAATAAATGTTATTTCACATAAAAGCAGCACAAGTGAACAAACGTTCGAAGATTGGTATACAATTTTAATTTACATTGACAAATAACCTCAATGATTTTAAAAGTACTACATTTTAGCTATTCTACTGTAGACTTGTACGCTTGTGTCTTTGTGTAATATCGTCTTCCTGCATGACATAGGTGGTTCAGCTTCAGATCAATAACAAATGCTCTGAAAACTGTGTGGGAATTCTCTGATACCAAACAGAGTGTCTCGTTCCGTCAGGTTGTCCAGGTCTCGAGCGAAGCACACCCAGAACAACACGCTGCCATGCTGAGGCCAGGCTCATCGTCAGGTGCAGGAGATCACATAATTACCTGTAGAGTTGAAAATGAATCCATGCTAGAGTCGAATATGAAACCCCACCTGGTGGCATCCTCTGGCCAGGATAGTGTAAGTGGAGAGCAGTGAAACTCGAGATATTCCTAGGAGAGTTAGTAGAGGGATAACGTCACACCATGTCAAAGAGACAGGCATTACGACACACACTTTTACTGCAGTACATAAACAAACGTTCACGCTGTATGCAAGTGTTGATGTTTTTGACTTCTGTTAAATTCTGTTTATTTAGATTTCACCCATTCAGGTAAATGTATTACAGTACAAGCCTGTCCCACTAGAGGCAGTGGTGATTAGAGGAAAAATGCATTCTTGGACTTTTAGAAATAAAAAATATTTTCAGATTAATTCAATGTAAAGATGTTTTTAAATCTTCAACCTTACACCTTTCCTTAACTATTCTGAATGAATGAATAAATACCCTAATCATATTACTGTGTTATAAAAAGTCTATGAAATATTTACAAAGTACAATTTAGCATCAAATTTGGTAGATTTTATATTTTTGTGGGAGGGGTTATTTTTAAAAGATTTATTGACTGGACAGTAGTCAAATTAATCTATGGGGACAAGAATATAGGGGGAGACAGAGAGGAAGGGCCCAGACTGTCAGCAAATTTGGGACTCAAACTCCCGTTGCCAGGGGACATGTGTGGACACTGGACTGCAGTTGAGAGCTTAAACCACTAAACCACTACAGTTGTTTTTATGTGTCTGTCCACCCTCGAAGTGAAGCAACCATGCAAAGCTTCCTTGAGTCAGTTCATCACATTCAGCTGTGGAAAAAATGTACAGACCACTGCCAAATAATCAGTGTCTCTGGTTTGCTATTGATAGGTATGTTTCGGCAAAATGAAAAAAAATATTCCATAAACTACTGACAGTATTTCTCTCAAATTCTGGATAAAAATGTTGTCATTCTGAGCATTAATTTACAGAAAATAACAATGGTCAAAATAAATACCCAGTGTTCTTAGTATTAAGTGATAACACTGTGTAGTTTTAAACCAAATGGTTAAACACTACCCAGTGTTTTCATTTAACACTGGTTCAGTGTCTATATTATTCCACACTGAAAGTGCTAATTTTACACTGGAGATTTTCCTATATTCGGTTAGAGTTAGGAAATTGATTTCAGGATAGGGTTTTTTGTTATTGTTGTGGTTAAGATCAGGATTCCGGGTTAGCAAAAAAATAGTCTGTTGTCCCAAAAAAGTATTAAAACACAAGTGTGTGTGTAATAGTGTGACAGTGTGCATCCTGGCATGCCTGCTAGTCAGTTGAGGGTAGGGGCTGTTACACTTGATAAGAGAAGGCGGAAAATCAATCACTTAATTTGACAGCCATGTGAATGACACTAGAAGACCGTCATTGGGTCTTTTCTCTTCCTCTCAGTATATATCTCTCTCTCTCTCTCTGGCCAGGTCCCAGTTCCCTCATCTGTTTCTATCAGTCACTATCTAGTTAACCAGCCGTGGGACGCAGACACACCAGAACACATCAACGAATACACACTAACAAACACAAATACACAAGTAAATGTTGGTGAAACGTAAATGAAGACGATTCAGGTGATTGGTTAACATGGAGGAAATGGAATAGTAACCTTAGATGCAGTGCCGGCCCGACCCTTTTGGGGGCCCTAAGCAGAATTTCATTTTGTGGCCCCCTTCCACCACGTGGAGTCACCTGTGCACTTGATTGGGGGGCCCCTGGGTCTTAGAAACAGAAGTCTTCACAAGGATAGTAATACTTGATGAAAATGCCCATATTAGGACCTTTTGCCGGTCCCCGTGAGGACAAAGCCAAATTCTGTCTCGGGGTTATGTTTAGAGCCAAGGTTATAATTTAGGATTAGGGTTGCAATTTAGGGTACTTTCAGGTTTAGGTATCATAGGTTAAGTTTAGGCATTAGGGGAATGTTAAGTTATGTGTGTGTGTGTTTATGTGTGTGTGTGTGTGTGTGTGTGTGTGTGTGTGTGTGTGTGTGTG
>JACXGM010006757.1:0-26559 GCA_016801145.1 Umbra pygmaea | reverse complement strand
ATTGCAGGATGGCCGTATTTTCATCATCATGCTCCTCAGTGCCTCAAGGAAGTCTGAATCCCTTTTCCTCTAAATAAAAATAGACAACACAAAATGTACATTAAATACTTCATTACAAGAATATTTTTTTATTAAAAGGTTGAAAATGAAATTAAAAGGAATGATGCATAGTTTTAACCCTCCCCACCAAACATGGCCTCCCTCAACCCCTGCGAAAGAATTAGAGCACCAATAATACATCCTACATGTGTCTGTTTTTAATTGTTGTGTTATTTTCAAGCATTTCGAAATGGATAGAAATTGTCTTGAAATTTTTTTTTAGGCAATTGTTTTTTATGTAAGCAAGTGTACTGTGTGATTACTGTAGCATACCTGCCAACATTGAGAAGTGTTTATGAGTACCAACTCAGCGCGGACACAGCGTTTCACAGTGGAGCACAGCATTTAGGAAGTGGGCATTCCATCATCTCAATAAGCCCACAAAAAAAACATATGCACACTTATAAAATTACTTGTATAAATTACTTGTATATTAAATTAATACAGTAACTACACTATTAGGGCCTTTTCCCATTGCTTGCAAATTCAACAACCAAAAACTGCACTCTTTTCTGAGAGTCTAATGAAATCCTAAAACTGACTATACTGAGTAGCAATTTTAACCATAGAATTACAATGAAAACATACCATTAGGGTCCGTTATTATTAATAATTCTAGAGTGTAGGGCACTCCCAATTATAACATTTCCAATTACTGGGATAGATGCTGTGGCAGTCTCCAGTCTGAGCAGTAGTTCAGTAGCTAGGTAACTTTGTGAGCTACATCAAAAAGAAATAATTATTAGCAATTTTTTCTTTACATATGACGAGATATACTGTACAGTGTACATGATGTAGCCTATGTGTACGGCTGTGGCTTCCTATAGTCACCAGAAACAATCAACCACAAAACCAACACAGTAGAAACCAATTTCAGTAGCACAAACCCCTAAACCCATTAAGATTACGAATCATAATGCAATTAGATTTTTCTCTTAAAACAGACATGGGTTTGTACCTCGGCTTCTATGCGTTTCAGAAGTAGACTTGGGACAAGGGTTACTTGTGCTCGCACGAAACATGCTGACGTCTGTCGCCTGCAGCACACTGTGGGCAGCTGATTCATCTAAAAAATACGATGAGAAAAATTAATTTTGATAAGTACAAAAACGTTCAACAGAATATTATTTTGAAGTGATATTATTTACCTTCAACGAACTGGTGCTCGGATTCTTGGCTAGCTTCCAACAACGCATGTGCCGAGTCTTGTTCTCTTCCAGAAAAAGGAAGTTCTGTTCCCCAAATAACCGTTTATGTGCCGGTCAGAACCGTTAGTGTTGTTATGGTCCTTTATTTTTTGTAGTTCTGCTTTAATTTCTTTAGCTTCTATCTTGTTTTTCTGTGTAAAAATATGCCCAGTGCGCACAACCGACTTGATAATTTGAGATACACTTTCTCGTTACGATCGCCGTTTCCAGCTCATGCTGTAGTTCATCCTCAGCAAAAATGCACAGTAAAGCCTGAACCTCGTCGTCGGTTTATCGGTCGTATTTTTTACATTCGAATTGAATGATTTTGAATTTGCTAATAAAACTGTTACTGTTTACACGGTAGCGGAATTTTAAAAATGGTGGTTGCAATGAAAAATTCAGCGTGTGTTCAACCAATCGAAACGCTACGTTCACCAACCAATCAGCATGTTCTGTGCCAAAGTCCAACCCCCTAAAGGTCAGGAACTTTCAAAAGTACTACCCTCCAAGGAGGTGCTTCTTATGGGGTAAAAATCTACCCCAAACTTTATTTCGTTCCTGGGCCGTTTTGCGCATTTCGACCAAAATACCACCCCAAAGTCCCAAGTTCCTGGGGAAAGTTCCTGCGGTCGAAAAGGGCCATATATGCCAGGCGGACCTAAAATCTTTTAGACCTTGAAGGGTTAAGAGTGGGACAAGGAAATGGTTCTGCTTTCAACTATCTCCTGCCAAGAAGATGATTACATCTGTTTGTTAGATCACTTGAGTTTCTATGTTTAAATGGACCAAAGTGTTTTTGAAAGAACAGCCAGGCAAGATGAAGGACCAAATTATCACAGGTAAGGACCTGATTTACCATTATCTACTTGGCTGGGGTTAGCCTTTATCAGCTCCAAGGTTCCATCTTGTAATTGTGCGAAAACATGGAGGAAAGAACATAAAATGTATAAAAATGCAGAATACTGCTAACTCTGTTATATTTAAAGCCAGGGTGGTTGTATACTTTTTGGTGCAATTGTTGGAAAATAACGAACGAAAGACGAGTATGAAAAATGGGTGAGTGGCTCACTGGCTAAATAGTCCATTGTCTGGGCTTTTCATCTAGCCCTTGGCCTATCTGGAGTGACAAAAGCATAATTAGCTTCAATGTAGCTATCAGTGATTATGTAAATACTTAGAGGAATGAATGTAAAATAATTAAAATGCCTAATGCTGGGAACACACTACAGGAGTTTTAAAATCCTAACCGATTTTGAAATCTCGTCGTAGCACACACAAAACATTTTTTTTTACAGATGTTCTTTCCTCAAATCTTAAACATGCTCGCACTACAAGATTTAGAAATCGTGGCGCATCACACACTACATAATGTTATTAAGATTATCGTGCCAGAGGGGGGCACCTATGATCTATGCAGCAGCACGAAAGCGGATATAAACAAAAAATGAATACTGAAAAATAATTTTATACAGGGTTTGCAAACGATTATCCATGCACCTATTAACAATGTACTGCCATAACAATTTTAAGGTATTGTTTTACAATATTGCTCGGTATTGTAGATGTCCACCTTGTACCAAGAGTGCTTAAGGTGTTTTATATATTGGGTTGTACTTCTGGATTGGGAAACTTCCATTCAAAAGAAGTGAAACAAATCATCTCAAATAATAGGGTAGTGCTACAAATAAATTTTATTCATAGTGAAAACTAAATTAGATGTTCCTCCATCTCTAAAGTCCAATGGATCCATGTTGCAAGCTTCGCGTTGCCATTTGGTAATGTCCATCCCTACCACCTTGTCGTAGACTTGTTTCCTATGGGCTATTGCAACAGTACTTACGTAATCACAAACTTACTCATCTCGATAAATATCAAACCTGTTACAGGCTGCGCTAGGCGAGAGGGGTGGCTGTGTGTATGAGAGCTATTATCCAAAGTCAGGCACTGATGTCAGGACCTCTAAGGGGAGGTAGTCTTGTATCTTAGACACAGACTCGGGAGTCTGAAGTTGCGTGGTCCGTGTCCCTATATGATCAATAATTGGTGTTGATCAATAAACAGAGTCTCTGGTTGTGCCTGTCACGACACTACCATATGCCGTATACTGTATATGTGCAACTAAATATTTGTACTTTGTGTAACTTCATGTTTAACTCTACGTTGCCGAGCACCTTAACTCTATGTTGCTGAGCACCTTGTGCTTTGTCTTGGCCAGGTCACAATTGCAAATGAGAAGTTGTTCTCAATCAGCCTACCTGGTTAAATAAAGGTGAAATAAAAGAAAATACATAAATTGAAAACAGCGCCAGAAGCAGAAAAATAGCAGAAAAGTGAAAAGTGCAACTTTCAAAATAAATGTAAATGTGCATTGTATTGTATTTGAATGATATTTAAAACAATTTTCTAAATTGTTAAAAATAATTTCACTTAACTTGCTGCATTTACCCAGTGTAGGACATATCCTATAAGCAGCTGGTGGACCGGCTGTAACAACAACGAGGGAGTGCATCAGATTTCGAACCTCTGTCTGAAATGCTGCTAATCACCGGTTGACTGCTTGGCTGCCAACTCTGCTGCCACTGGTCCACCTGTGACCTGCCAGCTCTGTGCTATCTGAGACAACAGCAAAGATTGCATCAGATAACCAGCGGATCATTAAACAATGAGCAAAACACTAGTGCACTGCCAGCTTTAACCATCAGCCATCCGCCAACTCTGCCGCTGCTGGTCAACTCGTGGCCTGCCAGCTCTGTGCTATCTGGCATGAACTTACCCAAAGCATTTAAAAGCCACATTTTCTCTATCCTAAATGTTTAGCATTATGTAAAACTGCTAGGGCACAAAATAGGATAGGGCCGGCTCTGCTCCTAAAGGGCGGTAACATTGTTTGAGGTTTTGAAAATTATTAGACCGGGTGTTTTTAAAGATAAAAGCACCCTGCCAAAGCTTCATACTGCCTACCAAGCAAAAGGTCAGAAACTGCTCATAGAGTTAAATTGAAAAAAAATGTTGTCTTACTTTTAGGAAATGTTTAACATAAAACATAGAATCTCCGCCAAGTTACTGTTTTCCTTGATTCTACTGGAAATGCTTGAAATTACTTCTAAATCAGGTTTGGGTAAACAATGGAAAAAAACTAAATAAATCCCTTCATTTGTCTATACATTTTGAATTTCAATGTTACAGATTTGTAATAAGCCAAAAATATACTATGGGATTGTGTTTAAAGCTTTAATTCAAAAGTAAACTCTTATCAATCCAGAGCTTTTCATTTCATAGGTATCTCCATTCTGTACACATAGCTAATCCACTGTCTTGCTACCACAAATACCTTGCGAAACACTGTACAGTGTGTAGTTCTTTATCAACAGTTTTTGAGCCAGGTTTCGCATACCCCTACAGTATACAGTACAATCTACATCTTTAAGATGTAAGAGGAAAGCAATCACCTATCTACTGAGGCTTTATTGACTTTTGCGTAAACACTCTTGAATTTTCCCCAAACATGTATGACAGCTGTACTGCTGACTCATATTGTAAATCATGGAATGTTTCCATGACAATGGACCTCACAACCACAGAGTGAATGAAAGTCTAAATAATGGAGGGTGGTTGAGATCATACAGACATATTTTATGTTTTAATCTACTGGATACATTTTGAAAAACATTTTCTTTTAATTTTTTAGTAGAAACAAGATCTCTGTGTATATCTTTGCATTCTCAGACTTTACCGGTTTTGTCTTCAACAAGCCACCCACAGGTTTTGATCTACTCAAACAACTTTTCTTACAATACATATTACTTCAATGACCAACATGTTTTACTTTCATTTGTAGTTTTAACATTGTATAAATATGTAGAACTTTAGTGTGTGACAGTTCTTGTTGTCAATTACAGTATTTAGATATAGATATGCGTAGGTCTATGGTAGGCCTACTGATATAAATTAGATAGTTTTGTGTTAAATAACCACACGTTTCACATTTTGGGAGGAGAATGAACAGTGCCAGAGAAACGGGAATTTAATGTGGATGGAAAATACATTTTAACAAAGACACATGAAACAATATATAATTCATAATCTGTAGACTTCCTTTTTTTTTCTTTTAGAGTGCTAACTGGCGAACAGAAGTGTCTCTTAAGTAATACATTTTGTTTCGGTTTTAAACACACCCAATAAGGGAGGTTTCTTCCACAGACTAATTGCCATGGCAACGGTTTTGTTTTGGACACATATCCACCACTTTAATGATGGACCCTCCCTAGATCACTCAAGCTTGGTAAAACATCGCACTAATATAAAGAAATTGAAAATAAAATGCCACTATCGTTTGGTAGTTTAAATAAAATATGTTGCTGGTCACTCAAAATGTGTTATTTTCTCCCGTTTAGACCTATACCAATGTATGCTTATGGTTATGGATGATTAAATGCTGATTAACTTTGTAAAATGCAATCATATTATATGACCATGAGATATGTTTATTCCTGCCCAAATTCCTGCCATTCGTCCTCTGAAGCTTTGAACAGCCGCAGGAAACAGATGACTTTGACAGATTGCGTACATCCATCGTTGTCTTAAGATGAGCTTGAGATAAGTTTTTGATCGATTCAAACAACTTTTCTTACAATACACGCTATTTCAATGACCAACAAACAACATGTTTTACTTTCATTTATAGTTGGAACATTATTAATACGTAGAACGTTGGTGTGTGACAGTTTTGTTGTCAATTACAATATTTATATATGGATATGAGTAAGTCTACGGTACTGAAATTAATTTTAACAGTTTTGTGTTTAAATAACCACACTTTTCACATTTTTGGGTGGAGAATGGACAGTGCCAGACAAACGAGAATTTTATGTGGATGGAAAATACATTTTAACAAAGATACATGAAACAATATATAGCTAAATCATAATCTGTAGAATTATTTTTTTTCTTTTAGAGTGCTAACTTGCGAACAGAAGTGGCTCTTAAGTAATTTCAGTTTTAAACACACCCATGGAGATTTTCTTCCACATACTAATACTAACCATGGCAACGGTTTTGTTTTGGACACATACACCACTTCAACGAAAGATCCTCCCTAGATCACTCAAGCTTGGTAAAACATCACACTACTATAAAGAAATTGAAAATACAATACACTATCGTTTGACAATTTAAATAAAATATTTTGCTGTCAATCAAAATGTGTTATTTCCTCTCTGGTTATTTCCCCCATGCTCTAGTTTAGACCTATAGCCTAGTATGCCTATGTTTATGGATGATGAAATGCTAATTAAATTTGCAATATGCAATCATACATATATAACCATGAGATATGTTTATTCCTTAATAAACTAAATTCCTGCCATTCGTCCTCTGCAGCTTTGAACAGCCACATGAAACAGTGTCTTTTTTTCCAGATACATTGACAGATACATTGCGTACTATCGTTATCTAGAAATAAGCCAATAGAAATTCAAACTTGTAAACTGATGCCTGCTTTGGACGATAGAAACCCGGGTCAGTTAACACGGTGTTAACACAGTGCTTTCTACGTCAGTGAAAGTAGGCTACATGAACTGCACTTACATATTTGTTTGATGTCATCAATGCTACAGACATCAGAATCGTTATTATTTTTACTGACTAATTGTAATGATTATTATTAGGTTAAACATTTATTATTTGGTTACTAGTAATGATAGGCTATTTTTGCAATTCTACTGTGAGGAGAATTGGCTAGTTGCTCTTATGCCATTTACGAAGAAGACAAAATTGTCTACATCTACTCAAAAAGAAACGCATACTGTACATTTACTTTTTAGTTCTGTTTTTATGGTAAATGACACTACTGCAAACCCTTTCAACTAAATAAACACTAAATTAATTGTAAAATAAATAAAATAAAAACAACTGATGAATGGTATTAAAAATAATGAACAGATGGGCGTGCTATAACTCCAAGAAGTGAAATGACCAGCCTTAAAAAAATACTCACCACAATAACGTCACTGGGGATGGGCAACCCAAGCTTGTTGTTACTGTACTGTCAATGCTTCTGGAAAGAGATATTGCTCTGCGTCTTTTTATAAAGTTAGATCAGTTCGGGTAGACTGGAACTGAGACTGGTTATATAAATCAGGAAGCAAGCTGACGTTAGTGTGAACAAGAATGCGAAGTGTTAGTGGTTAAACATTTACGCCATGTTAAATGCCGGTACAATGTTTTATTCGCCTTCATGGACAACGTGCTTGATCTTGCTCTTTATAACAAGTGGACATGGTGAGTTTGTTATGTGAACAACCTTAATAGAAACGGTTTTGTTAGTAGTTTAACTGTTTGACAGCTCGATGTAACGTTGATAAAAGTACCGGAAAGGTTTTGCTAGATATAATCTAGCAGACACGTTGCTATGTTAAAATGAATGAAAGGGTCTTTGTATAGTTAACATACTTCTGCTTTATATCCAGCTGAATGTCCCAAACCTACAGTGGATGGAAATGTTGTCCTAACGAACGATGCGCTTCTAAAGAACGATTTTCCCAATGGCTCAGAAGCCACTTTTGAGTGTGCAAACGGTTACGTGAAAGACCAAGGGTCTGAACGTATCACCTGCGAAAACGGAGTGTGGAGCGCGCTGGAGTTAACCTGTAAAAGTATGCGATTACATATTTCTCTTTCCCCAAGTGCAATTTATTTTCAGTTTTTGTGGCTACTTGTTTGCTGTTTCATTAGCTCGATAATTATTAATTTCAGAGAAGGACTGTGGTAACCCCAATAGCATACCTCATTTGAAATACACGTTTGGCCCAGAAGGCACACTTTTTGGTGCATCAGCAAAGGTATCTTGTGATAAAGGGTGAGTATCATTGTACACTGGATGTCTTATCGAATTGGTACAATTTTGTAAAAGATTAAATGACAATTCTCACCTCTACCATTTCACATGCTCCCTCCACCCCTGTAGCTATGAACTTCTGGGCCCAAGTCACAGACGGTGTTATGCCACAGGTTGGAGTGGAAAACCAAAATGTGAAGGTAATCCTCTCACGTTTGACATTAACACCCCATGAATATACACTGCTCAAAAAATTAAGGGGCCACTCAATCATTACAGAATAACACCAGGTCAATTAAACTTCAGGGATATCAATCTTCCCAGTTAGGAAGCATAAGCGATTGTCAATCAATGTCACTTTTTGGTGCAAATGAAAGTGACAACAGGTGCACTGTAGAGGCAACTGCAAGACAACCCTCAAAAAGGGAATGGTTTGCAGGTGGTGGCCACAGACAATTGCTCTCTCCTTAGCCTTCCTGACTGATTCTTCTTCAGTTTTGTATTTTGCTAATGTCCTTGTCAATATTGGTAGCATGAGGCAGTACCTGCAACCCATTCAGATTGCACAGGTAGTCCAGTTCCTACAGGATCCGTACGTGCCGTTGCAAGAAGGTTTGTTGTCCAGGGCTTCTAGAAGGGCATCAACCCAGCAGCAGGACCGGTATCTGCTCTTTTGTGTAAAGAGGAACAGGAGGGGCCCTGCCAGAGCCTGACAAAATAACCTCCTGCTAGATACTGGTGTGCATGTTTTTGACCAAACTGTCAGAAACAGTCTCATTGATGGTGGCGTGAGGGCCCGACATACCGTACTCTAGTGGGACATGTGCTCACAGCCCAGCACCTTGCAGCTGATTTAGCAGGTCTGCCATTGGTGCCCCGTTCTCTTCACCGATGAGAGCATGTTCACACTGAGCACGTGACAAATGTGACAGAGTCTGGAGATGCCGTGGTGAATGTTATGCTGCATGCAACATCATCCAGGGTGACCGGTTTGGTCGCACAGACCTCCATGTGCTAGCCAACAGTATCCTGACTGCTGTTAGGTACCAGGATGAATCAGACCCTGTGTTCCTCCTGGTTTAGGACAATGCCCAGCCTCATGTGGCCAAATTGTGACGGCAGTTCCTGGATGATGAAGGCACTGATGCCATTGACTGGCCCTCACTTTCCCCAGACCTGAATATAATTTAGAATATCTAAAATGTTATATTTACTGTATTTACCTTTATTTATTTACCTTTATCTGTGGAAGACAAACTGTGACCAGAGTCTGTTTTACAGATGTGCTGTGTGATACAATATAAAAATAGTATAAAAAAGTTTAAAAACAGTAACCAATAAACAAAAACATAATAAGTATATTTGTGCATCCGACTCAGCCAAGTAGTGCCACAGACTGTCCACAAGCTCACTGATGCCCTGATCCAGGTCAGGGAGGAGATCCCCCAGGTCACTATCCGCCATCTCATCAGGAGCATGCCCAGATGTTGTCAGGAGTGCTTACAAGCACGTGGGCAGCATACCCATTACTGAATCACATTATGAGTTGCTGTGAAAATGAAATTCATGCAAGTTGAAACAGCCTTTTATTTCCATTGACCATTGTTACGTCATTTTATTTTCAACAAATTACACAATGTACAGTAAAGATTATGGCCTTTATTATGTTTCGTTCTTCGAGACATTTTAAGTGTTTTGAGTGTTTTTGAGCATTGTATATACTGTAGCTATAGAACATATTTGAATAAAGAACATAGATATAATGCAGCAATTATGTTTGTCTCTTCCTCAGTGGTAACATGTAATTATGTCAACATTAAGAATGGCATGATCTCAAAGAAACCTGACAAAGAATTTCCTGAGTATGGTGATGTCATAGAGTACTCCTGTAATGAAAGTTACACCCTAGTTGGAAGCAATTCAAGTCAGTGCAACGAAATTGGCGAATATACATCCCTTCCTGTGTGTAAAGGTATGGATTACATTTGAGTACAATAAATTATCAGTAAACTGTCATACATTGCATGCTTTAGAGCAGTGTTTCTCAAACTTTTTCAATATTGTACCCCCTTTGAATTGCCTTTTTAAGCCAAGTACACCCTGACCAGCGAAAAACATTTTTGGTAGAAAATAAAGTCTATATAAAGAGGTACAATACAGTGACGGCAGTGATAGATTCACAAAAAAACAACATTTTTTTAAACAAAAACATTTAAATGCCCCATTTCAAATGTTTAGAATCCATCACTTCATTCATTATTATAGTATAATTATTTTAGGAATTATGCATGACATTTTTTTTATTAGCATTTTTGCAAAGAGTTCATGTACCCCCTGCAGTACTTGAAAGTACATGTACCCCCAGAAAACACTGCTTTAGAGGTTAAAGGTACAATATGTAGTTTTCCAAAACAATAACAAAAGATGTACTTTGCATTAAAAAAGCAAACATCACTATACCTATATTATATATATTTCTTAGCTGTGTACATACATTATCCTAAATGTTTCCACCAACTTTCAAACCCAGCAAAATTTGTAATATAATTTGAAGACACGGAACGTTTCATTTTGTCGATGGCGTCATAAAACCTTGGACTGCTCTATTTGCTCTAAGTTCCAGGGAACCGCCAAACATAACGTGAATAAAGTTATAATATTTTTAACAATACATTACTTTGTCAGTGAAAATTTTTTCTGCCGGAGACGCTAGATTGGAAGGTTGTCATTGACGACGATAATAAAACCCATGATCCCACGCTACTTCCCGATGTCATCAAAATACATCTTTTGGTATTGTTTTGATTGAGAGACTCCTAGCGGCCAAAAACGACATATTGTACATTTAAACAATAAACAATTAAAGGTAATACATTTTCACATTCACCATGCAGACATCTTGGTTGCGGATGTGATGATTTTAGACGAGAGGGAGGAGTAATCTAACTAGCTAACTGATATTAATTGGGATGCTAACGAAAAACAATATTAAAACAAAATGTAAACAAAATGTAAAACATAATGTAATGTTACATACCGGAGAAACTGAAATGCCAACACTTTTTAGTGTCTTGTCGTACAACCAAATGCCATAGCCACACCCTAAACGCCCCTTTGCTTTATCGCCGATTTTAAAATCAACGAGACCATATTTAAAAAAATTAACATCATTATATATTGCAGAAGGCTTAAATTTAGCAATTGAGACCATATACTCATTATGAAAATGTTTACTGAGGTAATAATCAAGTGAGAAGTGTCTCTCATTCTCATAGACTATTACAGAAACCGAGCTTTTTTGCAACCAGACGTATCGTCCCCAGCTGGAATTCAGATAGAATGCAGGTTTAAGGCACTTCCTCATTTGCGTCACTTTGCCAAACCGGATGCTCACCCTGTGGTTTCACCTAAAGCCATGACATTTGGTAGATATTCTGTCGGTCCTTTCCCTCGCACAGAACACATTTATCTCAGTGACCAATAAGGAACACACTAATTGATTTCCCACCATTTAGAAATTGTGATGCCTGTGGAATGTGGCAGGGCTTACAAACATCAGACTATAAAAGAAAGGCGAACAGTGGGACAGCCACCAATGCTAAAGTCCCAAACAAACAATGTAACCTTGCGTTCACACCTGCCATTTTTAGTGGGCGTCAGGGCGACGAGTTTCAATGTATTTTCTATGGTACAAGACAAATTGGGAGGCGCCAAGCGGTGAGCAAGAGCAGTGCACGTGAAGCGACGCGTGGGAAGCACAGGAGGCGATGAGAGGACTTGGAAAAAGTTGAAAATAGTTGAACTTTTTGGCTGAAGCGACGAAGCGTCAACCAATCAGGACACATCACGCCATGTGTACCAGCTAAACTACGACGAACAAAATTAATAGCCATTTAGCTTCTTAAGAAATGAGAAACACATACAAAAATAAACGAATGAAAATGTGTTTTTATTTTAGTCAATTATATGAAAGACCAATACTCAAGTGATTGACATTTCCCACGAAACGCCCATAGAGCGTCGAGTTCTAGGCTGGAGAGCGACGCGAGGCGAACAATTTCGCTTTCCCCAAAAACAGATGTGAACGCAAGGTAACGTTTATGCTTTCACGGGAGCGGTTCCAGAGGGATCAAGTGATCAGAAGCTGAAGTGAGCAGAATATATTACTGGTAATGCTCGCAAGGCTGTGGGTCCAAACGGAATACCAGGCTGCGTGTTTCTCTGTGGCTGTAGCTGTTCATAATCCCAACCTGAGGACAACGATTGTTCCCGTCCCCTGTTGCACTAACACCAATACCCATGAAATGCTTGAAAAGATATGTCATGCTCACATCAAAACCATCATCCCAGACACGCTAGACCCTCTAAAATACCTGAGAATTTGCTCCAACAGGTCAAAAGATGATGCCATAGCTACGGCCTTTACACCACACTTTTCCTCCTGGAGTAACGTAACCTCTGTGTGATATTAGTGTTCATTGGAAGCATTCAACATCATGGGCAAAACATGGGCAACAACCAACATGATCTCACAGAATTCCGTGAAATGAACATGGACCCTTCAAAATCCGTGGCAGGTCCGTGTATCATTTCACAGAATTCTGTGAGATCAGGTTGGCAACAACACCTCCGACAAGCTGACCCTGAACACTAGCCGTGGAGGGTGTGTAAGCCCACTACTATAACACCATCATTTAGTGATGGCACGACGGTGGTCGACCTGATCACAAATGACAATGAGACCACCTAAAGGGTAGCGGTCAATGACCTAGAAACATGGTGACAAGCCAACAACCACACCCTGAATGTCAGCAAAACCAAGGAGCTAAACCCCAAACACACTGCCGTAGCTTCCAAGGTATTCTGTGTACATAATATGCACTGAACATAATTTCTGCAATTTATATGTGTAACAGATCTCGTAACGACCGTGTCAACCGTGGATCCTCTGTACACAACTGCAACTGTCCCCAATGAAGTGTTGTTACCGCCACCCGACAAAAGAGGCAAGGGAACTCACTACTTCTCAGTGCGAGTGACAACAGATTGAAATGATATCAGCTCCTCCCGCTAATTGACTAGCCATTCCACATCTACCACATATGCACCCAAAGTAATTTTTGCGGACTACAGATGTTGTGAAAAACAATCATTCCTCACTTAATGCAGATAAGTTGGACATTGTCTGATGTTACACTACAACAATGTTAGAAAAGGAAGCATCAGCAAACATTTGCGTTATTATGTAACACAGTCAACATGTTTATCACATGAAAAAATATTTATAGCTTCTAAAGTTAATTGTTCTCAATAGTTTTTACATTATCAGTTGTTCCAACTAGACCACACAAGCATCCTTCAGGTCACTGAGAAAATGAATCTAACTCCCTCTCTGACTCATTGAAAACAAAAGCTCTGCATGGAGTTCAACATGAAGATAATGCGCTGTCATTTTTAACTCTTTGAAATATTGAAGTACTGTTGCCTTTTTTTTTATGTGACACTTTCAGAACCAACAATGACTACCGGAACAGCAACATTACCAACCACAACAGCAACTTTGTCTGTTACATCCACAACACAAGGTCGAACGCCTCCAGGTAAATCTAGCCAATTGTAATTAAGTAACATTATGCTAATTACCTTTGAACCATATCAATAACATTCAGTACATTTCTTTTATTATTTTCATTGTAGTTTCTGAGATGGATCATGGTACAAGTATACTTGACATCAATGCAGTTACTGGTGAGTTAGCATTTAGTTAGATTATTATTTGAAGTTTCTAACACTCGTATTTGTCCAAACAATACTGAATCTCTGTTTCAGGGAATTCCATTGTGTGGGGAAGTGTGATAGGCACACTCATAGGTGAGAAATACTTTATTACTTGAAACCAGAGACGGGATATTAGTGTCTCATACACACTCTTTAAAGAAGCTTTCAGTTTTTAGGATCGCATTAAACGTGGTCCATTTTGTTCTACTGAACAGGGGAAAACATTCCCTTCACAGAACTCCTTCAGTATACATACAGTTTAGGAAAGAAATTTGAAACCACTGGAATTTTTTTATAAATAAACCCACTGGAAACTTCTGGAATGTGATCAAGAGGAAGATGGATGGTCAATTTGGGAGAAATGCTGTCAGTAGTTTATGGAATAAAAAAGAAATGTTCATTTTACACAAACACATACAGGCGTATGCAAAAGTTTAGGCACCCTTGACAATACATTTATAAATAATTTGGTGTTTGGATCAGCAATTTAATTTTGATCTATTACATAGCTGAAGGACACAGTAATATTTCAGTAGTGAAATCATTTTTTTTTGGTTGAACAGAAAATGTTCAATATGCATCAAAACAAAATTAGACAGGTGCATAAATTTGGGCCCCCCAACAGAAATATCACATCAATATTTAGCTAAGCCTCATTTAGCAGAAATAACAGCCTCTAGATGCTTCCTATAGCCTGTAATGAGTGTCTGGATTCTGGATGAAGGTATTTTGGACCATTTCTCCTTGCAAAACATCTCCAGTTCAGTTATATTTGACAGTTGCTGAGCATGGACAGCCCGCTTCAAATCACCCCACAAATCAATGATATTCAGGTCTGGGGATTGTACTTGTTCCTCTGCATAAATGCCAGAGTAGATTTTGAGCAGTGTTTTGAGTCGTCCATCCATCCATCCATCCATCCATCCATCCATCCATCTTGTTAAAATATCCAGCCCTGGCGTAACTTAAACTTTTCGACTGATTCCTCTACATTATTCTCAAGTATCTGCTGATATTGAGTGGAATCCATGCAACCCTCAACTTTAACAAGATTCCCAGTACCAGCATGATGGAACCTCCACCAAATTTTACTGTGGGTAGCAAGTGTTTGTGTTGGAACGCTGTGTCCTTTTGCCGCCATCGATAACGCCCCTTGTTATGACCAAATAACTCAATCTTTGTTTCATCAGTCCACAGCACCTTCTTCCAAACTGAAGCTGGCTTGTCCAAATGTGGGTTTGCATACCTCAAGCAACTCTGTTTCTGGCATGTGTGCAGAAAAAGCTTGTTCTCCCATACATCTTCTCCTTATGCGTGTGTGCTGAATGGTAGAACGATGTACAGTGACACCATCTGCAGCAAGATGATGTTGTAGGTTTTTGGAGGTGGTCTGTGTGCTGTTTTTGAACGTTTTCACCATCCTTTGCCTTGACTCTCCAATATTTAACTTGGCCTGCCATTTCTGGCCTTAACAAGAACTGTGCCTGTGATCTTCCATTTTTTCACTATGTTCCTCACAGCTTAAATCTCTGCTATAGCTTTTTGTAGCCTTCCCCTAAACCATAATTTTGAACAATCTTTGTTTAAAGGTCATTTGAGAGATGTTTTGAGGCCCCTATGTTGCCACTCTTCAGAGGGAGAGTCAAAGAGAACAAAAACTTGCAACTGGCCACCTTAAATACCTTTTCTCATGATTGGATGCACCTGTCTATGAAGTTCAAGTCTTAATGAGCTCACTGAACCAATTGGGTTTTTCAATTAATCAGTGCTAGGTAGATACAGGTATTCAATCAACAAAATGACAAGGGTGCCCAAACTTATGCACAATCTAATTTTGTTTTGATGCATATTGCACATTTTCTGTTAATCCAATTAACCTCATTTCACTACCGAAATATTACTGTGTAATAATATAATATTGTAAATGATAATCATGGAAATTGTCAGGGGTGCCTAAACTTTTGCATACGACTGTACATACTGTATCAATACTAAAACCAAAGACACTAATAATTTAGCAGTGGCCTTTTAATATTTTCCTGATCTGTATTTTACAAAAATAGACCATTCAAACTGTCGTCATTCTATTGTTACTATGTTTATCAGATGTTTGTTACATCTCTCCGTAAGCACGTGAAACACGTACAGTGGATTCATTATTGAATATTTTTTTTCTATTGCAGTTACACTTTTAGTTCTACTTACATTTTATTGTTTTCTTAAGAAGAAAGGGTGAGTACATAGGTTTGAAAATAATTGTGCATGATTTGTACACATCATTTCAACTACAACTTAATTACATATATTATTTTTCTCCTATTAACTATGTGCATTAACCACAGCGTTATCAAACTAAGACTTTTTTTGATAAACCAACCATATGGCTTGGCTAATTTTGAAATAATCATGTTTACAGAACCAAATTTACATAGACCCATAATAACATTTTAGTCTGGTAGACGGTTTTTCATGTTTTCTGTACACTGAACAAAAATATATCAGGCAACATGTAAAGTGATCGCATCCATCCACCTGACAGGTGTGATATATCAAGAAACTGATTCTATAGCATGATCTTTACACAGGTGTACTCTGTGCTTGGGACAATAATAGGCCATTTTACAGATCAAATAGCTTTTTTCTCATGCAACACAATGCCACTGATATCTCAGAGTAATTTCACTACCATAAACTGCTTCCAGATTAATTTGAAAGAATTTGACAATACGTTAATCTGCAGACCAATCGAGCTAAAAACCTCCACATCAGGCTTTTTGAACTGGGAGGCTAGCAGATACCGTTGACTTGCGCTAGCCTTACACCAGCAAACTTTGTAACTGGAAGGACTGAATGAAAAGTGTTGAAAACGGTCTTCACTGATAAATTACACACTGATTAACTTGGAAATTAGGTCCTATGTCCAAAATTCTGAACCACTCCTTTTAGGAAACTAGAAACCGATACACACAGGCAGTTAGGGAAGGCTAGCTTTTTCAAACATAAATTTGCTTCCTGTAGTACCAATTCCAAAACGTTCTGGGACACAGTTAAATTAATGGAGAACAAGAACACCTCCACCCAGCTGCCCACTGCTCTAAAGCTAGGAAGACCTGTCACCTACAACAAGTCAATTACAATAGCGAACTTCAATAAGCATTTTGCATCTGGCCACCCCCAACCGTACCAACAACCCTACACCTACTTCTGTCTCTGGCCCTAGCCCCCCACAATTCTCATTTCCCGAAATCCAGACTGAAGATGTTTTGAGAGAACTGCAAACCCTCGACCCCTACAAATCTCCATGTATATATCTTTATGCACTTAATATGAAGGAGATGTGTCAGATTGCATGAGCCAATTTTTGGTTGAATGAGACAATTACTGGTTTTCTGATAAACGCCCCTAAAAAAACTACCATACCTTTGTCCAACAGGTACATATCTATATATCCAAATCCATATGTAAAAGACTAGTGGCTTTATTTCAATTGACTTTTTTATTACAGTGTTTTAAATGTTTTCATGTTGCAATTATATTTTTGTTCAGTATTTTCATAGTGCACGATTTGCGCAATCACACCTTTTGCTAGATACTTACTTACTGTACATCAATGTATGCCTTAATTTGGGACAGAATTCTGTGTTTTCAGTTATTCCGGATGGCTAGTCAGGAAATCCGTAGCTCCAAAGCAATCTTAGAGACAGGCTTTGTGACTGACAAAGATAATATTTTATTGTTGAGTGGTGGGCGAGGCCTTCCAAATATCATGCTGAGCTGGCAATAAACTAACTGCCTACCACACTGAAACAGACATCACACGCTACTAAAAAATACCATCTAAATTGCATGACTTTTTTGTACTTCACTAATAATTAAATATATACATGACACTTTTGACCAAATTTCATTTTTTTTTTAAATGCCATATGCTATAGTTCATACCAGACGGGAGAAGACCAATGGAGGAAAGAGGAGTATTTATAATATTTAAATGACTTCCTTTCAAGGTATCTATTAATGTACAGTATATTATTAAATTACACCTGATATTAGAAGTGCACCTGTTTTTAACCAAAATCTAACTAATACTAAATTAATGTTTGTGGTCATCTTTGATTTTGAGAGATCTCAATAATGAAACCATTGTTAACACTAAATAATTTAGTCAATGTTTTCTCTTTTCAGTGCTCAGACTGCTCCATTTCCATAGTGTTCGTTTGTGTTCCTAAACGAAAGCGCTAGTGACCTGAAAACCTTCCCTTACTGGACAAAGCCTCTCAGTTTAAAATGTCCTATACCTAATATGTGTAGTACTAAATGGAAGTTATAGTTGCACTTTTACACATTTGTAAATAGTTTTGGAATGTCACCGTAATGCTTTGTTTTTCAATATGTATACAGTTATATATTATTTTGTTGAAGTATTTATGTTGGAAACTGGAATATGCCAAATACAAATAATTGGTTTTTACAAATAACGCCTGCTCGCATTTGATTACAGATTACTATAGCTTGTTGTGTTTTGTGGGCAGAAAGCCTTTTATTAAGAATAATGCGCCAAATGAAAAAAGGAAATCCCCAGGCTGTTAATGGTTGACCATTCCTAAATACAGTGTCTACAGGAAGACTTAATGCCCATGATCTTTTTCCACATACTGTACTCTCAAGTCAGTGCCTTAGATTTCCCTGCATATTAGATTTTTTTCCACTTACAGTATAGACACTAATGCACAATACTTAGAGGGTTGTTTCTGTTATTGTGAAATACACAATTAAGTACTGGTATATATTAAAAGTACCAAACTGTACCAAACTGTCAAACTCTTTAGCAACCAGAAATGTATCAGAACAGAATTGTCCAGCATATTCTTGTTATTAGACTTCACAAGAGCAGGCTTCTGATATCTAATGAAATTTGGAGAAGAGGATGTGAACAATGGAATATGTTCAACAATGTGATGTGGGAAATAAAACATGTAAACTAAAGCACCAGTTACAATAGACACAGATCTGGGTCTAGCTGAAGTGAAATCTAGTGTTTTGGAGTAGTATTGTGTTGCAGTAGATAACATACTCCCCTGTCTATCCAGTTAGATGAAAGGAAGATTACATTAACCAATCATTTGAGACATTTAGTATTTCACAAATTAATCAAATTAGATTTCCGACATATTAAATCAATACAGGAATCTGTGTAGACTTTCCTATGATTAAATAAGTTTAGGGATTGCTTTGTCTGTCTGTTCAAAGTAAGAGGCTGTCACCTTGTGGCATTCTCTGAACTGCACTGCTCCCCCTACAATGTCTAATTGGGGTGTTAGATAAATTCCTTCTTCTGGCTGATCCCAGCTTCAGATCTCAGGGTTCGGTGAGATGAACCAATTGGAAGAGGTCTGTGCTCACCCTGATGTCTACTCAAACTCATGTCAGGTATCTGTCACTTGGTTTCTGCTACCTGATTGGATAAATGGCTAATGCCACTTACACAAGTGACTAGTTTAATAGCCAGAGGTGGCAGAAGTATAAGTAAAAGTACTTTTCTCTGCAAAACTGAGTTCACAAATTTTGGGAAGTTCCTAATTGAGACCGAAATAACCGGTAAAGAGGGTTAATAACTAATCAGTGATCTATGAAATTAACACAGAGTGAAACAATGATTAATTTTGGTGAATAGGAAATAAATTCCCATTACCTGGTCATTTTAGTTTTATTTAGTTTTATATAAGTGAACCCAGCCGAGTACTTTTACTTGTACTTCTGTCACCTCTGTTAATAGCTACAAGGCTACAAGGTCAGGAACATGTACAGTTGTATGCAAGAATTTGGAACATCTGCCCTGTATAGCCATCATTTGGATGGGATGTTAAAGGTACAATATGTAGTATTCCAATAACAAAAAGACGTACTTTGCATTAAAAAAGCAAACATCACTATACTTGTATATATTTGTTAGTTGTGTACTTACAATATCCCAAATGTTTAAACCAACTTTCGAACACAGAGAAATGTGTAATTTAATTCGAAGACACGGGACGTTTCAATTTGTCGCCCTTCAATTGCGTCATATAACCTTTGACTCCTCTAGTTGCTCTAAGTTCCAGGGAACCGCCAAACATAATGTGAATAAAGTTTTAATATATTTAACAATACATTACTTTGTCAGTGAACATTTGTTCTGCCGGAGACACTAGATTGGCAGGTTGTCATTGATGTCGACAACAAAACCCATGATCCAATGCTACTTCTCCATGTTATCAAAGTACATGTTTTGCTATTGTTTTGATTGAGAGACCCCTAGTGGCCAAAAACTACATATTGTACATTTAAACAAGTGACCTGACTGGTCACTAAAGAACCCATGGCAGTTATCATAAAAGTAGAAACGTTAACCCTGGTGACCTGGCCAAATTTTCATTCTGGCCTTCGTACCATAATGACAACCTTATCATCCCCAACTTTCAATTGGCTCATTTATCTCTTCCTTCTGTAACTACTCCCCAAGTTGTTGCTGCAGATAAGAATATTGCCAGTTGGTAAAATAATGTTACACTTGGTAAAATAATGGTATATCATTTCCATGGGAGAATTATCAGAAGGATGCCTTTGCTCAAACCTCAACACAAATCTCAGCATCTAAAGTATTGCAAAAGAAAATGCTTACAAGTTAGTTTACTATTTTAAAACAATGTTATTTGGACTGATGAAATGAAAATCTAACTGTTTGTTCACAACCAAAGAAGGTACATTTGGAAAAAATGTGTGACACATTTCAAGAAATGAGAGGACCTTGTCTGAATACCAATATGCATACTACATACTATATACTAAAAGTATGTAGTATGCATGTGGTGGTAAAGTACGTACTATTAAGTATATAGAAAGCGAGTATGCTAGCATGGGGACATACTAACATGTTATAACGTTGCCTCTAAAATTAGCCCCCTTCCACGAGTGATGAAGCCCGCAAAGTTTGAACATTAAACATTTGGTACAATAACAAAAAACTCAGGTAATGACCTGTTTATTATTACCTAACTTTTGGATACTTACATTTAAACACTGCCAAAGAAGGACCGGCTTCGGGAAACCCCTCCTATTTTTTGTCGCAAAGTATTGTGGGCTATATAAGCCCAAAAAGCATGCAGGGTTGCATACTTCGAAAATCCTTTGGAAATAGTAGACCATCCGGGGACTTCTGACATACTATATTTGTGTACTATGGTTTGGGACATACTAGTCGTAGTCTAGCATAATATATAGTATGCATGCTATGCGTATTGAGACGCAACCCTTGTCAATTTTTAAACATGGGTGTGGCTCTATTATGCTAAATTTAGACCAAAGCTAATTGAGCGTCTGGAGCGATTTTCATGTTAACGGGCCCTGTCCACTTGCCATTTTGATATTCGCATGCACACGCCTGGATCGCTCTTCGCTGAGAAGGGTCCAGCTGCGGCCTGTAGCCGCTCACGCCATGCCCCTGCTCATGCCACGCCCCCCGCTCACGCCAAGCCACTTGACTAACCTTAGTAGTTAGCGCTAGCTAGTATGTCGGTACTGTAGTAGTACAACATAATGATTACATCTCCATGGTGGTCTAAATACATCCATTGTTTGTTTAATGTTAGTGAATACTTTACACAATAATACGTTTCTGATTGGCTGTCGCCCAACACTAGCGAAATTCGTTTCAAATTTGCATAATATAGGATTTATCCAATCTTTCTGCGCTTCTCACGGTAGCTTCGCATCGCCAGGTATCCCACACTGCCCCGCGCGCACTGCCAGTGACCCAATTGAAAATGAATGGGAGGCGAAATTTTGCTTCGAAATGCCAAGTGGACAGGGCCCGTAAGTCAATGTACAGACACGTTTACGCGTGTCTGGAGGTCCTGCGGCGCGATAGAATCGATTCCGCTTCGTTCGCATCTCCAGTTCATGCGAAAGAGGCAAATTGAGTTTCTGACATTACTTGACACGTGTTATGCGCAAGTGATTTCATTTGGTGCTTTTTGTGCATTCACACGTTTGAAGCGAATTGGCATCTGACGCCCGAGTTGAAACTTCTGCGCCTTTTTGCGCCACGTTAACCAATCAGGAGCCTGCTTTCTGCTTTCACATGATGAAGTCACGTGATATGATATGAACTCCCGGACTTATTCAACTCTATTCATTCAACATAGAGGAAGTTTGGCAGTGAGCAGTATATAGTTTGTACATCTTGTACATTTTTCTGTAAAAAATGTTATTTCATAGCCTGGTTAACACTCAGTTCTGACTGAGAGTGGGTCTTAGCAAGGTTCATTCAAAGCCCATTCCCAAAGGGGCGTCACCAACGGACGCCGCTCAAATGCCTCTCTGCGCAATACGATATATCTGACTTTCGCCAAGTCGAGTCAGCAAGACCGCGACAACATATTTTTTGATATGAAGGCTTCGAGCATTGTACTTTGCTTGGTTTTTCACAAAAAGAAAACGTTCAAATCGCTTTAAACAGACGCGATAGCTGATTCGAACGAGTGATATTGCGGATGTTCCATTGCAGCAGCTGCCGTTGTAATTGTTTGCTTCAACCAATGACAGCAATATTAACACATTAATTGTCCCTTATGCATAGTTTTAAGAGTATGGTGATTTGTTTGTCTCATTGGGGAAAAATGGCTGGTGCCACCGCTGAGCAGGTGCCTCTCTCCCCTCCGAACACCACAATTCAGCCTCGAACGCACGTCTATTTCACTTCAACCACCGCTTTATTCACGCATCCTATTCGCTTTGGATACGCAAGTGGTCTCAAATTGTTCAAGCGTCCAACTAGACATGATAGAAGCGAATTTCACACTCAATTCGCATTCGGTCTGAACGTAGCATTATGCTTTGAGGTTGTGTGGCAATCAATAGAACTGGTAAAGTTTATTACGGTTGAAGAAAGAATGGATTCAACTAAATATCACTACTTCCTACAATCTAATGTTGAAAATATATTTCAGCAAGATAGTGGTCCAGTACGTATTTGAAATCTGTGGGGAGATCTCAAACACGCAGTGTATGCAAGGAGACCAAATATTCTTTCTGAGCTGGTAGAGTTTTACAAGGAAGAGTGGGAACATTTCCACAGTCAAGAAGCGAAAGATTCATAGCTGGCTACAGAAAAGGTTGGCATGCAGTTATATCTGCCAAAGGTGGTGTAACCAACTACTAAGTTGTCACAGTGTCTAAGTGAGTTGAAGGAGGTCAGAAGCAAGTGTGTGGAGTTTTGTTTTTAATGCTCAAGACAAAACACAAAACAAGTAAATGGGTGCAAAGCGCATATGCATAAAAATATACAGCCTTGGTAACAAACATTGACTGACATATGACATGTGTGGAGCAGGGAAGTACTTTATATAGGCAGAAACAAATGATGGATTAGAAACAGCTGGAGTAATAACCACAGGAAGTTTGTATGTAGAGATGGATTCTGGGAGTAATATCCGGGACAAAGTGGCTAGGAGTCAGGACCGTGTGACATGTCAGAGATTATAAGGGACTGTGTTCAAACTTTTCTACAAGCAAAACTTTTGCCAACTTTTGTTCACTATGTTTCATATTTTGAACCTATGGTAAATGCAAATAAATTGTAATCCTGTATAAACATGCGCAGAAGTAATCCTGTGATATTATTATATTATATTTATGGTGTACACGTGTTTGTTTTGTTGTGTCTTTAAAGACTTGTTTCCTGTCTTGGCAAGAAAGGGCTTGAAAAATAAATTAATCTCAATTATCTTTTTTCTGGTTAAATAAAGGTCAGAACAACTTCTGTTCACAGAAAGATTAATTGTATCATACATTTTTACTGTATATTGACATAATGTAAAAGAGCTTTGCTGACATTTAATGATGGAAGACAACACCAAACATAGGCCCTATGATGTTTGGAAGCAGACTAGAAAGATCATCCACTGAACTCATGTTCTATTTAGCCTCCTGGACTGTAATATCCAGAGAATATTTAATTTGCAATAAGCAGGCTGTTGCACATTGTCACCAGCTACATGTGCTGCTCTTCTTAGGGCCCAGTACACTGGCCAAGGCTCAGTCTGCTGATCTAAGGCACATTCAGAGAAGACCGCTTCAGTTACACAACTTTTAGAAAACCCTCCCTACCCCAACTGCATTAAAAGACACACCTCTTTGCTGATGCTGTCAGCATTCATAAATACAGCAAGCCCCGATGACAGACAGGAACACCTGCAGCCAGAACCAGTAGACAGTAGAGCAGTTAAGAATTAATGTATTAAATACAGTAAGAATAGGTCCACAAACTTTTACCCATTCTCTGATGAATGAGACTAAGATCTTCCAGTATTCAAACAATGTCTATATTGGTTTCACTGCTACACAGGTTCTGCCAGACTGTGTATATTCCAAAATGTAAGGGTAAAAAATCTTTGCAAAGAAGGCCAATCATTTTTGAGAGTATAGTAATTTTGGCATAACAATAGATTTTATTTCACTTAAATAGTGTAGTGTACGTTCTCTGATTAATTAACATCTCCTTTAAAGTAAAGCATTTCATGCATCTACATTCTTATTTGTGAGGTGACATACAGTTGAGCAGATACTCCTCAAAATTTTTGTAGATATGATTAATCTTTTTGCAGGGTGGAAATAAAAAAATACATATCATGCAATTCTATGTCATTGACAGGACAGAAGACATTAGGAGATATTTTTTTATATACCACACAAAGTACCAAAAGAATAGGCTACTTTCACTGAAAAATGAACAACCTGGCTTTTAATGCAAACTATAACTCAGCTAACAAGATGAGCTACTTTAAGAACAGGTGGTCACTTAAAATCTGCTCTCATGGATTTTTTTCAGGTAAATCCAGCTCTTTTCAAAGGTTATTTGGTTTCCAAACTCTCACTCAGCCTAAAACGTGGCCTTGCACTCTGTAGCCATTTTGCTTGTGCCTAAATCTTCAGCATTGTTGGAACCTCCGGTGAAGTATTCACTGCTTTTATTCATGTTTGTTTAGACAAGAGTAAAAAAGTTTGGCAAAATATCTTCATAATCTTGTCAAAATTCCTTCAATCTATCCGCAAGTGCTTCAGAATCCCCTACTAATTTTTGCTTAGTGCATTTGCACAGTTATCTCATACATAAGCATTTTTATCAAAATGCTGTACTGCAGGAAAGCTGCTCTGCTCTTGTGAAGGGCCCCGTCTCAAGGTCTTTACATGTCCTCTAGTGGTGGCAGGGACATGGGAGGCAGCAGGTGCTCTGTATGCATAGCCTGGTCGACTAGAGCTGGAAGAGCCAAATATAGGACAGAGAAAACAAGAGAAGGTAATGGAAGAGTTAAAGACAGATACAGGAAGAGATAAAACAATCCTATTACTTACAAAATATAGGGGTCATACAGTGTAGCTATGTCCCCAATACAAGGCATAGTAGACTTAATGTAATGTTTTTTATTAAGGTTTGGTATTAATTCCAAAGGGCCATCTATAAAAGGTTAGTACATTTTACTTACGAACAAAATACAACTGACCTGAAAGTTAGTTTTGAAAGTATTTAGCTAGCTAAACACTTTGTGTTGTTTGGACATACAGTAGGCAATTTTGCCATGCAACAACTCTCACATGTTCAATTTCTATTGGAAATACAAATACGTAAACGTCCCATTGATTTTCGACATACATGCACAACAAATCAAATTACACAATTGTTATTGGGGGAATATGTTATTATAAATGTTGTACTCTACAAATTGTGTTAATGTCAGCGTACACAGCAAATTCTTCAGTGTTAAATTAACACTCAGTGTAGACAGATAAACTGAACCAGTGTTAAGCGATAACACTGTATGGTTATAATTTAAAACTGGTTCAGTGTCTATATGAGTCCACACCGATAGTGTTAATTTAACACTGGAGAATTTGCTGTGTATACAGCGCAGTACATTCTATGACGGCCCAAGGATTTTTATCAAAACAAAATCAATTAAATATATTTTGGTCCTGGTATAGTGTAGCGCAAATGATAACCAACCCCACTGCCCCTCTTCTCATAGTCTGCCAGCTTCAACCAGCTCAAGCCAAAAACACAAACAAAAAGTTTAGGAAATTCAAGCATCACCACCCACACGGAAGTATTATATATTGACATATATTTCGAAAACATATTTTGTGCCTATATATTTTTAAACATATAAAATATATGTATTATATTGACATATACACTCACCTAAAGGATTATTAGGAACACCATACTAATACTGTGTTTGACCCCCTTTCGCCTTCAGAACTGCCTTAATTCTATGTTGCATTGATTCAAAAAGGTGCTGAAAGCATTCTTTAGAAATGTTGGCCCATATTGATAGGATAGCATCTTTCAGTTGATGGAGATTTGTGGGATGCACATCCAGGGCACGAAGCTCCCATTCCACCACATCCCAAAGATGCTCTATTGCACAGGTGTCAAACCGGTTCCACGGAGGGCCGAGTGTATGCTGGTTTTTGGTCTTTCCTTTCAATTAGAGCCCAATTAAGACGTAGACTGCCAGGTGAGGCGAGATCCTAACCAATTAGTGACATTCAATCATTCAGGTACAAGGTAAAAGCGAAAACCTGCAGACACTAGGCCCTTTGTGGATCTGGTTTGACACC